>JAYXIM010030628.1:0-150582 GCA_037575425.1 Anastrepha fraterculus
TAGGTTCTAGGACTTGGCTTTGAAGCACACCAGCATTATTTTATGGAGATTGGTTACTTCATGATCTTGTTTAACAAAAAAGTGTCTATCGGCAACATACGAGTTTATAAAGTTTTAGAAATTTATTGGGAGAGATTGTTTTCTATGTAAAGTAAGACTGTGCCATACAAAAGCTTGAGAGATGTCAGGAAAAGTGCGAAATTCTTTACGATCGAAAGCATTGCTTATACGATGCTTTTGCTCAATGAGGCTGTACTGCTTATGGAAACCGAATAGAAGTGTGGCAATCAACTGACGTTGCTCAATGACGAGGTATAATCTTTTAAGAAATAAGATTTCCATTATTTTGGAGATATTTGGGAGTAAGTTTATTGGCTGTGTGATTTGGGATTATTCGAGTTTTTCCCTGGTTTTAAATTCATTATTATTTGTGCAACTTTCCACTGAGGCGAGACAAATCCTTTCAGCATGATTGCATTGAAGAGTTGGTTGAAATATTTTAGGTTGTTTTGGTAGTTCTCTTGAGAGTTTTGCTGTTGTTAAATCGTAACCAGAGGATTTTCTGGGTTTTAACTGGAGTGTAGCAGATTTTGTTTATTTTATGTGCAGTTCCTTACTGGCAAATCCATTTGGCGAGTTTCATCTAAGAAACTTAGAGTTTGATATAAGGGAGTGTTTTCTCTGGATTGGAAACAAAAACTTGAGAGAGATGTTTAGCAAAGCAGTCCGCTTTCTTTGCGTTCGTTTTCTTTCGTGTTCCATCTGGTGAGGTAATGGGAAGGTTTAGCTAAATTGGGACTTTTAGGCTTTTGGTTACACAGACACCTATTGACATCTGTAGTGAAAACACTGAGGAACTCCTGCATGAAATTATGAAGTGCATATGTTTGCTCTTTAAAAGCCAAAAAGTCTATCGTACTGTGACTGTGCATCTTGAATTCAAGTTGTTGGAAAGCATTAAGCTTCTAAGTTATTCGCTAATAGTTGATGAGATACAGGGTTTAAAGTATAGCTCGGCGTGCGAGTATAGTTTCTTGGCTCCTGTTATACAAATCAATCTGTATTTGTAGAATATTTTTCGGTTGTTTTCTTATTGGGCTGTAGTCAACTTGTAGTCTGTACAAAGGTATTGCAATATTTTTTTATCCCATACGTAGTCCCAGACTTTTACATACGAATCACTGAAAACTTTTCCATCCATTTCACTCCATTGAATCTTCAGAAAAGCTTCAGTGATAAAGTGCAATTTATTTTTGCAGCAGGGGACTCCTACTAGCCTGAGTTTTTGGTGGTCCAAAGCTTTGTATTTTTTTGTGAGTTTCAAAGAATTAGTATTTTTGGAGACTATATAAGAATTGAGCTTCCATAGTCTTTCAACGTTTGGTTCATTAAAGATGTGAGTAGTGAGAGACATTCCACAAAAGTAGTATCAGTATTCTGCGTGTTAATTTATTTAGAAAACCTAAAACTATTTTTTGATTTTTTTTTCTATTTTTCGTAAATCCAATATTTTAAATTCTCTTCTGACTTACGGATTTTACCTAATGTTACCAGAAATTTACTTTCAAATCGATTGCTTTATTAGATACCAGCAATTTTCAAGCACCATTTTCTACTTGTATGTATCGAGTTATGGGAAATGTGCGAAGCTCAAACATACATGCATACATACCTTTATGTACGTATGTATGAACAAAAGCTGTGTGTTCATGTAAATATACCTGTAAGACATCGTCACAACAACGGAAGAAACAGGAAATACGGAAAGCAACTAAAGCCCAAAGCCGTACACAATAACAGCAGCAGCAAGAAGGTTTGGCACAATTTGCATTCTGTGTAGTGTGCGACAAGATGCAATAATGCTAATGCCAATGAACGAAATGGGGGAGTTTTGGCTTCTTCTTCTACGAGATTTTCTTCCAAAAGCTGGGTACATATTTCGGTCGTTACGATCGTTAACTGGTTGGTAGTTTAGGTACTATGCATACAGGGTGGTTCAATAAAAAGCATTGGTGATCGAGTATCAACGACACTGTTTCAAACGGCACTGATTTATTGAGAAATTATAAATGAAATAAGTGCCATTTAAACTCTAGGCGTGTGCTCGCTTAAATTTCTGTTAAGGAACTGAACTGAACAATCTCATCGTTATGTGGTTTGTGTCGTAGGGTTACCAGCAGTATTTGAGACATTTTTTTAATAAAGGGAAAAGTTTCACTACTTTTGCTCAAATTACGCCCCTTAACGATTACATTTGAAAAATGAGATTAGTTAAATATCTATCATGAACACTTCAGCTGGTAAGATCGACTAAACTGTCGTTCCATGAAGACTAATTGTTGAGATTGACGAAATATCGATGATGAAGGTGTTAAGCAATACTACTCACAAACTCTTTACGCTAGAGCAGCAATATTCTCACGAGAATGTGCATTTTTTGGTCTGCCAGACCTTTTTCTTTCCCCGGCAGAACTAGTTTCTTCGCTACATTTCACTTTCACCTACATTTGAACTGTCGACTAATTCGAACGATTACTTTCACAAAAAATAACACGAATTTTAATCTCAACCCATAAAAATAAAAGTACTCATGGTACAGCAATCAAAATGTTGTTTCCTGCAGCATTTTCGAAGAAAAAATTTCCTAACGATTCTACTACCCCACAAATTAGACCAAACTGCCAACCTCTGCAAATGTATTGGCATTTCGAATATGATGTGCAGTATAGCGGGTCGTTTTAAAAATCGCTCATTGCTCTGTGAAAATCGTATTCTATAGATCAAAATAAGAAACTTTGCCGAAGGAAACATACCTCTAAAACGAATTCTGATGTCCCCCAATTTGGGTCGAACGAAAAATCCCACTTTGACCCATTTAAAGTGCTCCAATCGAGTCCAAATGTATGACCGACCCCCACTAACTTTGGACGGCCGATCCACCCATGCCAGTGGCACACCCTCTGGAACTTCGCATACAATCATTTCAAAATATCACCATTTTTGGCCTTTACATGAGAAAAGAAACTAAAAAGTTCGACCCAAATTGGGGGACATCAGAATTCGTTTTAGAGGTATGGTTCCTTCGGCAAAGTTTCTTATTTTGATCCCTAGAATATGATTTTTACAGAGCAATGGGTGATTTTTTTGCCTCCCCACAAATCGACCCGGCCTAAAGTGCAGGCTTGCAGATTTCTAGCAAAAATGTTGCTGACTAACATTGAAGGTACCTTTAACAATATATCAGTCGAAACCATAATCGACTAGCTAGCAACTTTCGGAGTCATTGACTGCGTGAGAAACGTGATTCGAGGTATGCTTCCAAACATAATTATTCTAGCAGCATCAAGCGGAAATGCTACGTTCACCCAAATTGTGAGCAGAGGTACTCTACATCGTGGGGTCCTCTCACCACTTTTATTGTTAAACACATTTTTTTTTACAACTTAACAGAGGAGGAGTGAAAGTAGTCACGTACGCATAACAACGCGCCTATTTACTTCCACACTTTAGGTTTTTTACTGAAATGCTAGAAGGAGAGCTGGGAAAGCTAACTAAATGGGATAAAAACTATGGTCTTTAGGTTAACCCAAGCAAACCCAGTTAATGTTGCAAGAAAAGATATCACAGTTTAGACTATGGCCAATCAATATGGTTGAAATTCCACTTTCAGACAGAGCGACGTATCTAGGCGTAGTACTATATCCGAAACTAAACTGGAGCCCAACGTAGAAAATCGAGTAGAAAAAACTTATATAGCTTATTATACCTACGTGCAAAAAAGATATTAGCAGAAATTGGGGCCTAAACTCTAATACATCGCCATAGTAAGACCTATTTTGACATGCGGAGCGTTAGTATTCTGGCCTGCATTAACCAAACAGTACATCGTTGGACAGTTAAATAGCGAACAACAAGCAGTCTGTGCAGGAATAACTGGAGTTACGAAATCATGTCCAGCAGAGGCACTGAATGTCATACTGTACCTGTTACCAATAGATTAGCAACTACGACTAACAGCAGCAAATACTGCCTTCAGAATTAAAGATAATGTGTCTTGGAATGCTAGGGTGTTTGGTCATAGTACTATTCTTGATAGTCGGAAGATAAACGGCAATCCATCAAACAACATTACTGTTACCCTAGACTAGAATCATATAAGGTAATGTTTCCCAAGCGAAAGAAATGGGAGTTAAATTTAGTAGTCAAGGAAGATACCACCGCATTTTGCACCAATGGATCCAAGATGGATTACGGCATCGGCAATATTTGAAAGACCTCGAAACTTCCAAGACCTTTCACCTGGCGCATTGGAATATCATCTTTGAAGCAGATGTTATCGGGATAAGGGTAGCCTGCAAGATAATCAGGAATCATCCACAACCACTATCAGAAGCACGTATTTTTACGAATAGTCAAGCAACCATCTTAGCTATAAAGTCTCCATCAAGCAATTCAAAAATTTCCAGACAATGCAAACAATAATTAAATACCTTAGCGCGCACGACAAAAATCACTCTCATCTGGGTACGTGACCATAGGAACGTAGAAGAAATGAGAAAGCTGATGAGCCGGCAAGACTCCCTCTATAGTATCCGAAGTGGTAGCAGTGGGCTGTCCTCAAAGCGTCCACGATAGAGAGATCTTTTTGCAATACCAAAAGCAAGCTGTTGACAGATGGACCAACACCGATACCGATATCTGCAAAACAATGAAGGAAACGTGGGCAGAGTACTACAAGTTTTTACGAGCCAAGAACAGACATCTTTAAGATTGCGTCAACAATAACCGGCCATTGACCTAGCGGAGACGATGCTAGGAAGATGGGATGGCCGTATAACGATTGATGTAGAAGCTGCAATCAAGAAGATTCTGGGGAGACAGTCTTCCACTATCTGTGTGAGTGCCCAAGTCTGGGTGTTCTACGACATAGAATGCAGGGCAAATACTCAATAAACAACTTGGTAGAACTTGCAGGAAAATTATAGTCAAATCAATAAGCAGAATAGCCGCATTTGGGCAAAAGATAATCCAAGAGTGAGCCGGAAAACCAATGCACCTACAAAGAGTGACTGTTTGGTGCGGTTTATGCGCCGGCGGCATCATTGGGCCGTATTTTTTCCAAAATGAGGCCGGTCAGGCAGTTACTGTGAATAGTGTCCACTATCGTGAGATGATAATGAACTTTTCATGGCCCGAATTGGAAGATATGAATTTGGACGATATGTGGTTTCAACAGGACGGTGCCACTTGTCCCACAGCTAACGAAACAATGGCTCTTTTGCGCGAAAAATTTGATGACCGAATAATCTCACGTCGCGGCGATGTCAATTGGTCGCCAAGATCATGTGAGTTGACACCGTTGGACTTCTTTCTATGGGGTTATTTGAAAGAAAAGGTGTAAAAGCTAAAGGATGAGATAATTCGGCAGATGAATGGCATAGAATCTCAATTATGCCTCAGCGTCATCGGAAATTTGGACCATCGGATAGAGGTGCGCCGCCGAAGCCGCGGCGGTCATTTGGCCAATATTTTATTTTATACGTAATTGAGCTATACCAATATTATCATAATAAAGAGAAATTACAATAATTTTTTAAAAAAATTAAAACTTAACCTCTCTTTATAATTATTTGTATTCTATTATAAATTTCTGAAGCCAAATTTCGAAGAAGTCCATTTTTTAATACATTGGGTGCCTGGTAATATTTAACAAAAGTTTCAACATAAAGCAAGTGCTGTATCAACCGTGGACTTATCATTCTAAAATCGCAATAAACACATCTATTGAACCGAGCTGGAAGTTTGTAACCGAGACATGATTATACAAGTATTTACTTGATAAGTGGCAAGCGTTCTGAATTTTATCCAAGATGAAACGTAAATACGATATTTTACAACTTCCTTTTTCGGGCGCCGTGTAGCGTGTAAATTCTTTAAAAGATGATTTCTTTCTGTGCTGTAAATATTAGCTTGAATTTGAGGCGGTTCGGACCATACGAAAAGATTTTTAGAAATATTCCATACTTAGCATTATCATTATTTACAGATTTGCCAAAGAATCTGGAAAATTCTCACAGGACTAACTATCTCTATCTCTGTCCCTATTCTTTCCTATCTCTTTCTCTGATACTTTTCTCCCTCCCTCCTTGACTATCTACCCCCTTTCCAGAGCTTTAAATACAATGGGCTTTTTAGCCTGAGTGTTTTAGGAGCCACCAAATCTCGTGGTGCTCCTTGGCTCGACCTTTTCAAATTCAAATTCAGCATCATCTGGCGAGTAATTTCTTTTACATTTCCTCCCAACTATCAGTGAAAGTCCCATCAAATGCGATGCTTAAATATGCAAACAGGCAGATATGATGAGACTGATTTCAAAAAGATACTTGTATTTGGACCATCCTGTATACATGTATTCGCAGGCGAGTCAATAGCTTTAACTCATCGGTTAAATTGTTCAACTCAACAACATTTGGCCAATAATTCCCGTAAGGAAAATTGGTATTCCCTTTGTTGTCCAACAACGTTCGTATTGTGTGGTATTCTCTGCGTTGTCTTTGTTCTGATTTATTTCCTTCCTTTTCGCTTTCGACTTCCAATTTACATGTTTGGTATACAGCTGCACTGGCATGTTGTTACGTTATCTGTTGCTCCACCTTTGAGTGATTGCAAACACTGGGCCCCAATACCAGCGACACACTGTTACGTTTCAATTAGATCATTGTAAAGGTGGATTAAAAAAAATATGTAGAAGGAGCAAAAGTACATTTTAAAGAATGTCAAAATAAAGTACATAAAGAAGGTAGTTCTTTTGTCCCCGTAAGTTGTGCGACAATATTCCAAAATATTCTGAAAATCAGAAGAAAATATTTTGATATTGTATTTTAAAAATTTAGTTGAATTGAAAAGAAATAAAATAGAAAAAAATTTGTAGAGGGACTTAAATACATTGATATTCAAATTTTATAGAAAACCATTTCTGCAATGCAAACTAACGAGCTTAACCCTTAAACATATTTTGACTCATTTCTTGCGTTTAGGTGAAATTATGAGCTTTGATGTATTCAGAGACTTATGGTACAATTTTTTGGAAAATATTTTCGTAGTGCATTTTAATCCACTATATTACTCTGTTGTGTGTATTTTTTGCATTCTCATAAAGCAGGAAACAAAAAGGTCTATCTATTGAGGAGTAAGAGGGTTAAACTGTTGCACGGAAATATTTTCCGTTGCGTTTGTTTTTACATAGAACTGCCCAAGGCCTTATCTTTTTGTCTTGTACAGTGTTCTGAACTAATTCGTTGACGTTCTGAGCTTTAAAGCTGTTCAGAAATAAGTGCGGAACGAGCAAGTGTATTTTGCATCGTTTTGAAAAATATTAAGAATGAAGGAATGAGCCATAATATATTAAAAGAAGTGAGGAAGGATTTTAAGAAAAAGAGTAGACTGAGGTGAGTCTTTTAGTATATTTTCCAAACTATTGGGTGGGGAATAAGTTCATAGCGTTTTTAAATTTTCTTTTTTTACAGCGATTTGTTTGCTGTTTGTGCTACAAAACTATGTTAATTGTATTTTTTAGTTATTTAATATTTCCCTACTTTTGAGGCTTGGAATTGGAATACCCAGGAGGCAAAAATCAGCATTTTCGACACTTGCTCTTCTTTGCTTTTCATCGAGGACAGCCTCGAACATTTGCGACGTGTATGAATAAAGTGTCATAGGCCAGACTACAACACGGAAATGGTTTGCAAAGTTCAAAAATGGCGATTTTGATGTCGATGACACGTCTCGCGGCGTAAGGCCTTCTCAATTCGATGAATAACGTCTACAATCACTTTTGAAGTAGAACGGTCGCCAAACCAGGCGTGAATTGGTGAAAAAATGAACTGCGATCATAAAACGATTCTCAATCGGCTTCATTCAATGGGATTTAACCAAAAATTGGGAACCTGGGTACCTAACGAGGCAACGAAAAGAACAAAGAAAGTCGCCTTCAAGTTGTTTCTCAGCATTTCGCTCGCTATCGAGCAACACGCATTCATAGACAGCGCTTTTTGTACGAAATTACCACGGGAGATGAAAAATGGTGTCTATACATCAATATGAAGCAAAAAACGGAGTGGGTGGCTCCAGGATATACGCCAAAGCCGAGAGTCAAGCCGCATCTTCATCCAAAGAAGATCATATGTGTTTGATGAGGCTGAGAGGGCATGGTGCACTGGGAATTGCTCGAAAAGAATGCCACGGTGAACAAGAAGCTCTACATTGCCCAGCTGTAGCGCATGAACGAGGCTATTCGAATGAAAAGACCTGGTCGACATGGTCAAACCATACTCCTTCACGACATGTTTCACAAGTCGTCAAAGTCGCACTCCAAGAGCTCGAATGTCAGGTCCTTCAGCATCCGTCGTATTCTCCGGATTTTGCCTCAAACTTTTCTCAAAGTTTGAAAATGTTATCTGCAGGCCATGTCAACTACAAACGACATATTTGGTGTTATAGCTTTATATAAAAAAGCTTTTTTCCATTATTTATTCAAATCTGCTTAATAACGTTTAATAATATTTATAATTAAAACTTAGATACTCATCGAGACATGCATGAAAAGCAGCCAGATGTGCAACCATTCTTAAATTTTTGCTTTTAACACACGTAATCTATTGTTGACTTCCTCTTTAGACTGGTAAGGGAAATAGGATTGGTGTTAATTTCTATAATTAGTGGGCTTGGGGGCGATTGTAGTTTTATATTGTGTGTTGGGGTATGCTTTTTGATTTCTTCTGCTATTGTGGGAATTTTGAAATCAGGGTGAATTTTGACATGACATTTGGAATATAGTGTAATTCAATTCCATGCATTCTGAGAATTTTCGTTGTTTGGGTTATGTATGTCATATGCCCACACTGATTTCACGATAGCTGAGTACAGTGAATGCTTGTTCTTGAGGGAAACGTTGGAATCGTGATTTAACAGCCAATAAAGATTTCTGAGATTGATTCCTAGTGCCTTGGGTTAAGTAAAAGTATGGGTTTTCATATAAGCTTGCAGTCTACAGGCAATCCGATATATTTTGTCACATCACTTTGTGATTATGTTATTCAGTTTAAGGGATTGACAATTATCTCGCTGGGGTGTAAAGGTAACTTGAACAGATTTGGTGTTATTGGATTTTATTTTCCAATTTTTAAGCTATTGAGTTATTTCATCAAGTCCTTTTTTGCAAGTAGAGAGAAGCCACATCAGTAGGGAAGTCAACTGGGAGTAAAGCGGTGTCATCTGCAGAAGTTCCGATGATAGTTTCGTCTAAAAACTGTAAAGATTTTTTTTTTAATTAATAAAATAAAAATATTTATTAATTGTGTTTTATTTTAGTTTCATTTTTTGAACACCTGTAAAGAGAAGTTGAAAGAAGAATGTAAATAATATTGATCTCTAAGCATTTTATACCAATTAACGGTATAGTGCATTTTCACATTCGATTCCAATGCAATTTTCAAAGCGTTGGCAAAAGGCAAAAAAATTAAAAAAAAAAAAATACGCGTCCCAAGTTATTTGATTATAGAAGAAGTTTGGTTATTTAAAAAGTGGTATCGTAAAAAATATTTTTTTGGGTCAGCCTAAAATATAGAATTGTTAAGCTGAATCTGGTATTTTAAATTTAGAAGTAATACAAACGGCTGTGTACTCAAAAATGTGTCTATTATTTCTTGAAAAAAAGAAGACTTGACTGGTATTAAGCACCAAACCTCTAAAAGTACACAAAACTCTCGTTAGAACAAAATTGCGTCTCGCATTCAGTTTGTTTTCACTGTTCCAATGTAAGTAGTAGTTGGCTGATTTCTTTTGTTTTCCTCTATTCCATTCTCTTCTTGCATTGTGTGGTACCTGTATGTTTTCTTTTCATTTCGTTGATTGTTGTGCCGATTGTGCAGCTTGCTTAGGTTGGCTCACTTGTGCTGCATATTGGTACTATCTGAATACAAAGCCGTAGCAGATTTCGTTCATTAAACACAAAAATGTGCAAATGGTATTGCATTTTCTCATCACTTCCAGTCTAATATTCTTGAAGGCCAACTTTTGAACCATATTTATATTTTAAGTAGTTGATATAACTACTTGTTTCCGGAAGCAGTATTAAGCAACCACATATTAAAGTCATATAGTCGTATAGCGGATATATAGAGAATTGAATTAAAAAATTTCAATGCGAAAGTCAAAAATGCTATGGAAAAAGTGGAAACAAACCAATGTATAAAGGAAACTCTCCAAACTAACACAAAATTTACTCAACTTTTGTAAAAGAAAATTCCTTATATTAGGCGTGAAGTGTGCGACGCTTATGACGGCTACAGTAAGGTTTTTTGTGGAGTTGGTTTTTGCTAGACTCATGCGATTATGTAGAGTAAAGAAAGCTAAAATGAATGAATGACGCAAATTAAAAGGGAAAGTTAAAAACGGCTGTATAATTCACATACCTTAACCGACCTGATACTTAAACACGGACAGAAAAATAAATCCTTTAACTACATATATTTTCTAGGTCTAAGAAAAAAGCAATGGCAAACCTCCCAGTGTATTTCTGCCATGAAAATGCTCCTCATAAAAAATGTCTGCCGTTCGGAGTAGGCTTAAAACTGTAGATTACTCCATTTGTGGGACAACAGCAAGATTTACGCCACAAATAGGAGGAAGAGCTCGGCCAACCACCCAAACAAATCTGCAACTCATAAATTCTAAAGCTTGTATCAGCAAATAACATGAGATGGTACTAAATATTTCGGAAAATTGGTTTATTTGCACGCCTGAGTATAATAAGAAGCAAACTGAAAAAAAAAAAATTTAATTTGCGGCTTTTTGGGTGTTTGCCCGAGCATCTCCTCTTATTTGTGGCGTGCCTCTTGCTGTTGTTCGACAAATGGAGGGACCTACAGTTACAATCCGACTCCGAACGGCAGATATTTTTGTGAGGAGCTTTTTCATGACAGAAATACACTCGGAGGTTTGGCATTGCCTGCCAATGGCTTTTTTCTTACACCTATAAAATATAGTTAAAGGATATATTTCTCTGTCTCTAATCTACAGTTTTAAGCCGACTCCGAACCGAAGACATTTTTTATGATTTACACTTGGAGGTTTGCCCAATCTTTAATTATTTCTGCTACTATGCGAAGTGGTAGTACTCATAACTAGTTCAGAACTAGTTAGCTGGACTGCAGGAATTATACAACAAACTTCCATATACGGCTGCAACGGTTGGAAGTATCCTTTACCCTTCATTTAATATAAGTACATATCATTGAAATCGGGCAAATATAAGCTAAAACAATGAGTTACAGCAGTTGCTGGAACAACTCCAAGTACATTTATTTGAAAAGACATCATAGTAGTGTAACAGAAGTGAATCAAAAAGGAGATTGGCTTAGGTGATTCTGCCAGCATGTGTGCATGACGTATGTTCTACTATTTGTTTCAGGTTCCAATGGAAAAAATGAGATGTATTATCCCTTTCGCACTTTCCGTCGGCGCGTTGAAATTGTAGCAACTACTGACAGCCATCCTAGGCACTATTCGTACGAACCGAAAGGGTATTTTCTCAGTGCTGGTGAAAACGAGTGAAGAAAAAACTATTTTATAAAGTGAGAAGTGTATGCCATCATCGCATATCATCCACTCGCAATAACTACGAAAAATTGAGTTGCTGTCGCTGCTACATCAAGCAACAACCAATAAGAAAGGCGTTGTTATATTTCAGCTGCTATCAAAGATACCAAAAGCACAATTCTGTCAAAATATTCAGTAAGCCCTACCACTTTTTGCCTGCCGAATGTGTTGAAGTTATTAAAAATTTTATTGACATTTCGGCTCAGTTGTAAGTGCGCAATGTGATTGGCATCGTGAGGTCGGTGCCATTATGACTTCAGTTACAGATAAAGTGTCGCATTGTGGAAAGTTTGAGCGTGATTACACTCCTCTGCAGGCAGATGCTAGTAGAAAGTGAAGAAAACTTGGCTGTTGCAGATACCTGTACTGAAGAGTACCCAGAACTCGGCAAATGGGCCAGTGAGTCAACCTGATTTATATTGCGATTGTATACGGGCGAGCCGCATTGTCGAATGGGTTGGTGCGTGACTGCCATTCGGAAGATGTAGGCCCAAATCTCTGTGAAACGCCGAATAAAAACTTGTTTCTAATAGCGGTCGGTCCTCGGCGGACAATGGCAAGCCTCCGAGTGTATTTCTGTCATAAAAAGCTCCTCATAAAAACTATCTGCCGTTCTGAGTCGCCTTAACCTTTCCCCAATTATTTATTTATTTATAAAGTCTATTAACAACAAATTCTTACTAACGACAATTAAATAAGATTATAAACAAGATTTCAGAAGGCTAATGAAATCATTATTAAACAAGAAAAACCAAGTTGGATGAGAATTGAAATCAGGTTGAACTCAGGCATAATTTATTTTGTTATTCCCATAAAAAGGATATATGAATTTCGCAGTTATCTTCTTGGAATCTTAAAGCTAAATCTTAATCTAAAAAAGGCAGCACATTCAAAATCTCAATTTATAATGTCCCATACAAAAGTTGAAAAGAGAACAGGTCTTCTACTTTGAAGAGGTTTAAGATTTAAAAGAAGTGAACAAGTTTTATATGATGGAAGGGAGGATTAAGAAAAATCTTGTGAATTTTGAATTAATCCTGTTGATTGAGACTTCGTCTCCCAGTTCAAGTCAGTGCTTGAAAGACTTGCCATACTCCGGATAAAAGTTAGACTATACAACCTGAGCCTAATGTACGTGCACGCCCCGACGAACCAGAAGGACGGTGAGTACAAAGAACGCTTCTACGAAAGTCTGGAAGAAGCCTACGATCACTGCTTCGCCACGATATTAAAATCGTACTTGGCGATTTTAATGCCAGAGTGGGCAAGGAAGATGTCTTTGGCTCAAATGTCGGAGAATTTAGTCTCCGGAAAATTTAGCCAGATTGCAGCATCGAGACATCCACAAAGGAACCTGGGTATATCCAGATCAATCGACGCGGTCGCAGATTGACCATATTGTGATAGACGGACGGCACTGCTCCAGTGTGCTAGACGTATGCCCAATCCGGGGAACCAACATCGACTTCGATCATTACCTTGTCGCAATCAAGGTTCGCACACGCCTATGTGTGGTAAGAAAGGCGTGCCAAAGCATATAGCGAAAGATAGACATCAGTAAGTTGCGTCCACAAGAGATAGCTAGAAACTTCGCAGCTTAACTCTCACTCCATCTCAATCAGAGCACTCATTAACCCAACAGCATAAATGAGCAGTTGACAATAATTGCCTGCTGTATGCGTACCGCTGCTGAAATGGTGGTTGGTTTACACCAACAGCACCGCAACACCTGGTGCGACGCCGAGTGCTGCTACGCCACTGCAGTAACAGACGCAGTATACAAAGCCACACTACGGTCGGCCGCAACGCATACCACGGTGGAGCGATATCGCGAGTTGAGGAGAGAAAAAAAACGTATTTTCAGGCGCAAAAAACGGGATGTGAAAAGACGTGAGGTGAAGAATTCGATGATAAGCGACAGAAATATGGCCCGAAAATTGTATCAAAATATCAAGCGCCAGACCAAAGGTTTTAAGACCGGAACCAGCTCTTGCAAAAACAAAAACAACGATATGGTGACGGACGACCCAGGCACTCTTAGGTTATGAAGGAATCACTTCCCCAGTAGCTAAATAGTGGATGTAGCAGCGTAGATGGGGAATAAGATACCGATACCCCAGTCGCTGACGATGGAATCATCGTGCCCCCACCCGACCTAGATGAAGAGCGAACATCCATTAGGCGACTCAAAAACAACAAAGTCGCTGGAGCAGACGGAGCTATACAATGCTTGAGGTGTAAAGCTGACAAAACACATATCAGCTCCTTTGCAGGATATAGTCGAATGAGAGTATGCCAAGCAAATGGAACTTTAGTGTGGTATGTCCAATACAGGAGAAGAGTGATCCTCCAATCTGCGCAAATTACCGCGGGATAAACCTGCTTAATATCGCATACAAAGTCCTGTCGAGCGTATTTTGTGAGAGAATGAAGTCCATCATCAACAAACTGATTGGGCTCTATCAGTGCGGTTTCAGACCTGGTAAATCCACCATAGACAAGATCTTCACAATACGCGAAATCCTGGACAAAACCCACGAAAAACAACTCGACCCCCTTTTCGTCATTTTCAAAGCCTTTGATAGTAAAGATAGAAATCACCTCTATGACGCTATGCCTGAGTTTGGTATCCACGCAAAACTAGTACGGCTGTGTAAGGTGATTTTGCGCGCTACCACAAGCGCTATCAGAATTGGAAGTAACCTCTCCGAGTTGTTCGATACCAAGGGAGGTTTTAAACAAGGCGATTCTCTATCTTGTGACTTTCTCAACCTCTTGCTGGAAAAAATCTTTCGCGCTGCCGAGCTGAGCCGCACTGGTACTATCTTTCATAAGAGTACAATGCTACTGGTATATGCCGACGACATCGACATAACCAACCGTGAGGGTAAAACAAAGTACCTGCTGCCAACACACAGGGAGTTTTCGCGCCTTGGACAATATGTCAGTGGTGACAACCAACAATTTGAAGTTGTGATGGACTTTGTCTATCTTGGGACCAGTATTATTAACAGAAATGACGTCAGCCTGGAGTTCAAACGGAGAATAATTTTTGCTAACAGGTGTTACTTTGGGCTCAGTAGGCAACTGAAAAGTAGAGCTCTCTCTCGAAGGACTAAATTGACACTCTGCTAAACGTTCATGATTCCCGTCCTAATATATGGCGCAGAAGCATGGACGATGTCAACAGCGGATGAACAAGTTTAGAGATCCTTCGAGAAAAAATTTCTACGTAATTTTCTTTGGCCCCTCCACGTTAGTGAGCAGTACTGTGAGCTATTAAGGGACATGGACATGGTTAAGCATGTAAAAATGCAGCGGCTATGCTGGCTTGGCCCTGTCACCCGTATGAAAGAAGACGCTCCTGCATGGCGAATTTACCACACTGTACCCCAAAAAGGAAGGCTTGGAAGAGGAAGAACAAATCTCCGTTGGAAAGACTAAGTGCAGCAGGACTTGTCTTCACTCAAGATTTCCAGCTGGCACCAACGAGTGCAGGACAGAAACAGCCGGCGCGCAATTTTCGATTCGGCCAAAACCGACACACGGTTGTAACGCCACATAATTAAGTAAGTAAGTTGATTGAGAATTCATGATAAGGCCTACAAATAATAGTGGCATACTTATAGTGAGAACGTAAAAGGTGTAAAGCAATTTTAATGCGTATGGGTCCGGAAACTCCGAGCTATTCCGCCGGATGGATCCGATTTGTGGAACAACATCAAGACGCACGCCACAAATAGAAGGAGGAGCTCGGCCAAATACCCGAAAAGGGTCTACTTTTAAACAAAATTATGCTGGTGCAAGAACAGAAGCCGGACGAACATAGATATTGGCATGACTTCGCTAGTTAGACTTTTTGGAAATATTGGCCGGAGATTCAACTTTCGGCCAAAAAATTTTCATCTCTAACTTTTCTTTCTCCTATTTATAAATTCTCGATCAAGCGTAAAAACATTTTCAAGTATTGATTGTTTTGTGAGATTTATGCCAAGACGACATTATCGAAGCTGATTTCTTTCGAATAGAGGAAAAAACTGCTTTACCGTCAACGTTCTCCGGCATGGAGCGATATTCGCTTATTTAAAGTTTTAATATTTTCCTAATTATTTCGAACATTGAGCAACATATGCGAATTTATAACTTTGATGTTGTTATAACTGTACTGATTTCTTTTTATTGTAGTAATAATTCCTTATCTTTATTCGAACCACACACTGCGTATGAGCAACATTATATTAGAGTTGCACAACATGCACCCCACTAGCAAAAGTGTATAGGTACATCTGTGTTCATAATAATAGCAGCGCGATACACATAGTGCAAATTTCTGATTATTAATTTATCTTTTGGTTAGTTTTTTTTTATCAAAATATAGTTTGCATTTACTACAACTAAAACCATATAAATAAAAGTTTCAAACTTTGTGTAAACTTTTAAAATCAATAACAAATATTTATAAAAATATCAAAGTTATTAATCAGAATCCTTTCAAAAACTTCGACTACGCATTTTTATAGCTTACTGTATTCTGAAACTAAGAAGTTGTCCAAAGTCACGTTGATTTTTCGCCAATTTTGTTTTGCCGGGGGACTTCTGAAATTCTATTTTCAAAATTTCAAAAAATAATAAATTAAAATAATAAAAATGTTATTAAAAATATATGAATAGTCAAAAGTCTGTTATATGTCACACTGCTATTCCTATGCACATAAGTGTATGCTTGGGTGAAAGTTTAGAAAAAAAGTTTGTTCTAAAGATTATGAAATAAGCCACACAGCGTAAGTGAAAAGTCTAAAAAGCAGACTTCAAAAGATTTCTTGATATTTTTACAACAACTTACTCACTTTTTAGTGTTTCAGAGTTTATGTGAAAGTTAGAGCCAGTGTACAGCGTACAGCATGCAACTTGTTGTTTGGCCAGCAGAAACTTGTCGACTTGGACTTGCATGCATGCCAGCGAAAGAAGAGGAGCATAAAAGCAACAAAAATGAAAAAAGGAAACATGTAACAGCAGCTGTGGTGGAAGTCAAAAATATTACTTCTAAATATATGAACGTTTATATGTACTTATGTATATGTGCCGGAGTATATCACACAAAAACACACACACAAACATATTTGTGTGTATTTGTACATCATGAAAACAATCACAGTTGCGTGTATGCCCAGTAATTGTTTTATTTTTACTGTTATATGGATGTGTAAGTGCGGCAAGTTGCATACTTTAATGGAAGTCCGTTGGATATTTTGCTGCTCAAATACTTTTGTACCCACATGTGTGAACGTAATGGTCATATTTTTGATAGCCAAGAGTTGCCACTCATAAAACTGGAATTCATGTTTTATTGACAAAATGTGACAGGAATTTTGCTGCTGATGACAATAAGAAAAAACGGAGAATCTTTGAAGTTATGTAAGCTGTTATTGAATTGTTGCTGGCAGCTATTCGATATTGCTTCACATCAGCTAAATTGAGGGTTTTTGTGTTGACGTTTCTATAGGGATTCTACACTTTTTCGGATAAAGTTATACTCCTTTCTTTGTGAAGTATTTATTGTTTTGTGCGACAACGAATTTAACAACGCCTTTGCTTGTCAATTAGTATGTGACAAAGTATCTCCATTCTAAACATAAAAGTATTCCTATCAAATGTAGCACGTAACTGCATACACGTCTTTCGCTTTACGTTACTGTTTTAGCTTTAAAAAGCGGATGGACTTCATCAGTAGTGCGAGGCAATAAACACGTTCGCAAGTGGTCACTCTTCACTCTTTTTTATAGTTTCATTCTTTCCTGCCCCTTTTTTCCTATTTTGTCTCCCTATACTCGTTAGAGTGGTATCACAATGGACAAATTTCTTCCCGCATAACCTAACATCAAATAATCAGGTACCCTCCGGAGCCGACTTAAAACTCTAGGTCCCTTTAACTGCGAATCATCATCAAATGGCCCCCATATATTGGAGGAGAAGTGCGGCCAAACAACCAACAATTAATGTAAGCTCCAACTCATGCCAAAATTAATCATCAAAGTGTTTTTTATAATCTGTTTGTGTTCTACAGCTGTCTTGTTCACAAGTGTTAAATATGATTAACGTACGACGCCACTTGTAAAAATTATAAATCTTCAGATATGGTGATTAATTTTGTTCCACCTTGTATCGGATGTTTTTTTAAATATATGAGACCAATCAGCATCGATAACTATTTGACAGCTAAAATTGACAAACTGTGTTGATATTTCTGGTCAGTAAGACTTGACCACCCCAATGCTTCCAAATTATGGAAATTTACTTTGAAAATAATAAATCTATTTGCGAAGTTGAAAGAGCACTGGCGGCATCATCGATCCTTATTTCTTGTGAAAAGAGGAAGTAGCTACCGTTACGGTGACCGAAGGGTGCTATCGAGCCCAGTTCACTGAATTTTTATTTCAAAAAATTAATCAGCTCAACATCGACGATATTTAGTTCCAACAAGACAAGGTGCAATACAACGCAATTATCAATAAACTTATTGCAATATTCAAACCACCGTTGATGCCATACGGCCAGATTTATTACAAAAAGTAATAAAAGGCCGCCGCAGCCGAATGGGTTGGTGCGCGACTACCATTCGGAATTCATAGAGAGAACGCCGGTTCGAGGCTCGGTGAAAACATCAAAATAAAGAAAAACATTTTTCTAATAGCGGTCGCCCCTCGGAAGGCAATGGCAAACCTCCGAGTGTATTTCTGCCATGAAAAAGCTTCTCATAAAAATATCTGCCGTACGGAGTCGGCTTAAAACTGTAGGTCCCTGTAGGTCCATTTGTGGAACAACATCAAGACGCACACCACAAATAGGAGGAGGAGCTCGGACAAACACCCAAAAAGGGTGTACGCGCCAAATATATATATATATATATATATACATATATGTGTAATCAAAGATTGGACTGATCGAGTGGATCATGTAACTCGTGGCCGCGGCCACAATATGCTGGGTGTCTGTTCAATAAAAAAATTGCATGAAATTGTCTATCAGATTATTTATACTATAAAGGTGAATGTCTATACGTTGTCCGCGCATCACTACGAAACGACAACACCAAATGACGTAAAAATTTGTATACATTCATATTTTCACCCAATGAAGGTTATTGGCATGTTTTTACGATGGAACTCCCTTCCCACAGCCCCTAGGTCGGGTCACCACTCTCATTCGTCACTAATAATCGAATATTTGCTTAAACTTAATCTTAAAAATCTTAGTTTTTCCTATTTTCCACTATTTATAGCACACTTTAGACTTCATGATTCGCATAAGCTGTTCAACTATGACCCAAATGCAAAGTTCAAAAACGGTTTGTGATAGAAAATAATAAAAATAATTTTTCTTGATATTTTTCTGATTGGTTGTTTTGATTTTATTCAACGAGGCATAGCAACGGATGCCGGGTATTGTAATATTATGGTTATTAGTAAAAAATTATTTTCTATGAAATTATTGTTTGTAATTCTTTTATATACATATCCTAAATCCCTCAAAACTTCTCTTACGCGAGCGGGGTCGCGGGTTAAAGCTAGTAATAAATAAAAAAAAAATCATTCCAGGAATGTTTTTGTTGTTTATTATGATTTAAAGTGCTCAAGCTCTCAAATATTCATTTAGACATAACCTATTATGATAACCAATTTACCAATCCATAGTAATAAAAATAAATCCTTAGTTTCATAATTTTTAAATTGTTTCTCATATTAATAGCTTAAGCGCAATAACTTTTCACGAAAACATAAAACTGTTTTGTCACATAAATTACGTAAAAAGTATGAATAATCTCAGCCTATTCATACTTTTTGTTTTCACTAAAATATTAGTCATCGTAATCATATAACAAAATGTTTTCCATCAATCTTCTCTCATAAAGTTATTTGCGTTCGCAAAATACCACCGAAATAAATCATTTTTTCGCTAACAAAGCCTTTTTTATATTCCGTTGAATCTTGCTTGTGCTATGCAAACCCTTTTATTTTCCAATCGCAATGGTTCTGCTGGCTTGAGTGGGCTCTTAAGGCGAAGGGTAACCACCATCACCTAGGGCTCTTAAATAAATAATATTGTCTATTATCTGAACGTGAATGCATAGAAACCCTTTAGAGTTGATCATACAAATTGAATACAAATTAAAGATGGCCCCTCTCTGACTACATCAAAATAATTTTTATATGTATTCAGATTTATTTTGATTACAACATCCTTCGAACCTTAGTTTATAAGCTCGTGAAAATTTCTAAAGCAGCGTCTTTCAATCGCCCTTGCTAGAGCATCTTCGAAAGTGAAAATTATGCGACTTTGTATTTCAACAAATTTTCATAGAAGCTTCATACTTTTTAATCAGAATATTTAGAAGAGTTTAAGGTATAATGTTTAATGGTGGTGAAAGTGTTATCTGAGTGATACAGCCCATAACTATTTAGCACGAAAGATGTCATTTTGATACACCACTTGTAGAACCATTGATTTTATTAGTAGAACCATCTTGTTTTGATGAATGTGCCTATGTCGTTTATTTTCTTTTCTGTAATTTCTATTAAGTTAAAAATCGAGAGTTTTCCTAGCATTCTATGTCATAGAGCCCCAGACTCACACAGATAGCGAAGGATTGCTTCCTTAGATTCTTCTTGATTGCATCTTCTGTATCTTTTGTTGTACTTTCTGTCGTATGGTATGGGGTACATTCCCATCTTCCTGGTATGGTCTTTCAAAGGCCAGTGGCCGATTACGATTGACGTAGTTCTGGCTACTCGTGGCTTTCTTAACAACTGGTCAGTTTTGGATTTATTTAAATTGGACCATTGTTTAGTTATTTTGCAGGTATCCATGTCAGTCCATAAGTCAACGGCCTGCTTTTGGAATAGTGAGAAGATCTCCCTTTTGCGTACAACTTGGGGACATTCTATTTCTATTACTTCGAATGTAGCCTTGCCCGGTTTATCAGCTTTCCTATTACCTTCTATGCCAAATACTCAGATGAAGGTGATTTCTGTGGTGTGCGTTACAGTATTAAGTTGTTTTTTACATTGTCTAACAATTTTTGACTATCTGATTTTTGACATGCTTCCGACAGTTGCTGTGAATGATTTCTAATTATCCCGGAAGCTTCCTTTATCGCGAGAATTTTTGCATGAAAAATACTATTCCAATTCCCTAAGAAAAAAGGCTTGGATATTTTGAGTTCTCTAGAATATATGTACAATGGCGCTGACGCCATAGCCGCCACTTTGCAGTTTTATAGTCCATAGAATTTAAGTTTGACAATGGTCAAGTTTGAAGTTGGCCAAAAATCGTGTTGACTTTAAATTTCTTTTTGTGATGGTGCTGGGAGTTGCATGTACCGCATAGCAAAGAGAAAAAATTGTTAGGAATCAACCACTTCAAATTGAGGATTTAATGAGCTATAAAACTAACTACGCAAATTTTTGTTAAGCATTTTAAAAATTTGAAATTTTGAAGCTTTTATACATTTTTTAATTTGAAGTTTTCAAGTTTGGCTTACGAGACACTTTCTGCTTAATGAACTATATTTTAATAAATATTAAGGCCCTCGGGACTCACAGGTGTCTGAAATCAAAAAGACAAAAAGTTTCTTGTTGAGTATGAATGTCTTTATCCTGTGAACTGTGACCTTTAAAAAAATTAAATTTGAAAACACGGCGGACATTTAAAAATTAAGAACTGTTTTTGACCCTTTTTTTTACTTCAAAGGTCCGAAACAAATATTAACATTTTTTTTCCGAATAATCGTAGTTCACACGATAACGGCATCAATTCTACGTCGTTTAAATTTTATTTCTTCAAAATCGGTTTAGTAGAACCGGCTATGCCTGTGCCCATTGTCCATGTGAAAACCATTTTTTGAAGGTTGGCAACATTGTGAACGAACCTCGTATTACTAAAAAAATTTTTTAATTTTTTAATAATAGACCCAAAAATAAAATACTGAAAACAAGAGTAAAAAATACTTTTCCGTTTCCGTTTTACACGCTTTTAAAGAAACACCCCAAATACAGCATGTGGCGAGAGCATAATTGAAAATTAAAAAAACAAAATTAAAATAATCAAAAATTATGGTCTTAATAATTCAGCAAAATTTTTTGCAATGCACTGCCCAAAGAGAAAAAAGTACGACAGACGTTCCAATAATCCACAGATGTGTAGATTACCTTTTGAGGCGCTGAAGGCATAGCACGAACACCGGCCCCGTTCCCTAGGGAAGCAGTTATACGCTACTTCTAAACTAGTTTTTTTACTGCTGATATAATACAAATTTCTAACATTCGTATATGTATATTAGATTGAATATTTCTTTGGTATATAACTATACAATTTCTTGCTTCTGCCTAATTTTTTAGTTATAAATAGAAATCTTTCATTTTTCCTTTTAGAAAATGTAAGTGGAATACTTGCAACAATATTTGTAATAGTTCGCTCAAGAAAGCTCACAAAAAAATAATAAAATCATCACATTGCACAGCTGTGAGCACAAAGAAATTGTTTTGAAAGTGCGGTATTCAAAACAAAAGGTCGCCCTTTCTTCTACGTTTTGCATGTATTTGAGGTATTTGAGTAGTTCTTTACAGAATACATTCATTTACGTTTTATGGTCATCGATTTGGTCAGTTGTCCGACAGTTGCATTTAACACCGAAGCTACAAGAGGTAAGCAATTTTGATAAACGTTCGATTGTTTGAAATATTGGAATCGAGCGGCATTCATTTCCATACATGTGAAACTCAATAGCTTTGGGTCTCCATTCTTGTATGATAAAGCACATACATGCATAAGCGCATACATACATTTAGTACGCTGTTAGAATATAAAAGGGTAAGCCTCTTATTTCTGCATAGAGAGTGAAACACAGCAAAACTGGTACAAAAGGTACTGTGAGTGCATGCAAAATTGAAGAATGCGTCCATTCAGAAATTCTATTTGCTCTATTGCGCATGAACTCATTAGTGTCAGCTGCAAATGTGGAACGGTTAAAAAAGCTGTATGTGAAGCTGAGTTAAGGCGCCGGAAAAAGTGTGGTATTGAGACTACAAAAAAATTTTGACCATTCAGAAAACCTTACGTTAACTTTAAGGTGAGCATTTTCGTTAGACCTGGTCAAATACTAAGTTTCATATTAATCGTAGTTGCAAGCAACACTTGAACTGGTTTTCTTATTCTATTCTCAATATAAAATTGTAAGGGTACGTCTACAAATAGGATGAATGGCATTGATTATGGAGTAAAATATATATTACCATGGCATAATGTATTCACAATCAATAACCGCCTAGGTGGATTTAAGAAAAATTTCAGTTATTCTTATATAATATATGCCAACGTATTCCAATAACACAGCTCTGTATCAGCGTGAAACCTCTAACCCTCTCAAATATTAAAAAACAATTCTAGATTGGCTTGATATAGTTAGCTTCTATATAATTTACAATTTACAAAAGGTATGATTTTGGACTTTGGCGGTTATTGATATATTATTCATGGATATAATGGTTTTCTAGAGATAAGTTCTATAAATTTCTTATTAAGTGATTAAGTAGCCAGGTTAACACATTGAGCACGGCACAAACAAAAAATATTAGTTACGGAATTGGGTGCGAGGACAATTGGTAAATGGACTGACGCAGCGAGTAAATGAACAAATTCCCCTACGGGAAGGAAAAATTGTTCCTAAAATACAGAAAAAAAGAAGGAGACGTCCGTAAAGTTCGGAAATACTGTTCTGGTTGTTATGTTAATTATTTGGGTCTAAGAAATCAAAAAATGTAGGAAAACAGTTGTCACATTGTGTTACATGTCTTAATCCCAGCCTCATTTTTGCTTAGAATGCTTCAATAAGGCTCATAGAAAGTATATTTGACCACATTTATTCAGCTTACATTTATCGTTTACTACTGTTGCTCCCACGAAAGGTGTAACGACCGTCCCCAGTGACCTTTTTTTTTGTTTTTTTGTGGAGGATGGGAAGCATCAAAACCCTATGGCCGAAGCCGTGGTGTGGAACTTTAACCTAACTAAACCCCTCCTCATGTCCTACGGTATGCCCTTCTGGAACTTCACCGTTAAGTAGTACGTCAGGAGGCCGTTGTGAGTATATAATTACTGAATCGTCTGTTAGTGTTGTTCTGTTCATTATGTTAAGGAACTGTTTCTGGGGACCTACGTGCATATTCCGCGTAGTGAAGGTTCTTCATGATATCTGCGGCCACTACACATGCAATTTTCAAGTTTTCTTCACCTTCGCACTTATGCGGGATAAGATTTGTCTCCCTTATGTTTTCACCAAACGCCTCTCTCGCTCATTATTGAACCGCGGGCATTGAAACAAGATATGTCTCGCCATTTCTTGCTCTTCAGGGCACTGCGGGCAGTACGGGTCGTTCTCAAGATGGGACCTGTGTAGGTGTGCATTGCAGCAACCGTGTCCAATAAGGAACTGTGTGATATAAAAATCAATTTCTCCGTGGTTTTGCTCAGTCCACCTCGCAATGTTTGGAATCAGTTCAAAGGTCCACCTACCTTTCTCGGATTGCTCCCATCGTATCTGCCATTCTCGAATTGATTATCTCGTTTTATAAAAGTCTAACGAAAATCTATATAAATCCAAATTTCACACGTTATATAAAAATTACTAAAATTCTAAAAGTTTTCATCAAACTTTCAAAATTCTGAATAGAAACATCGAAATATAAGAAAATAATTTGGATACACAGTTTTATATCCCTTCTGATGCGCAAGTTTCAAGTGCCTTATAAATTGCGTGGATTTTCAAACATTTTTGTTTGCTTTATTGTTTTTGTTTTATGCATTTTCTTCATATTGAATACTTGAAATTCTTTTTATATGGGAGAAATATCTAGAGCCTATGCTATTTCGTTTTTCTTGCTGTTTTGTCAAAATGTAAAAGATATAGTTGAATTTTTCTCTAATGAAAATGAATATACACCGCGGACAATGCAAAATTTATATTCTTATGGCGAAAAGTGGGTCAAATTTTTTAATGCCATAAAGTGATCATAAGTACTTAAAACCTGTTTTTGAGAATTTAGCTCTTTGAAAGCTTGAAGTCCTTTAAAAAATTTAACTGATGAGAAAATGGAAGACTGAGTAGTCAGCATTGCTATATGTGCAAGTATAAAGCCTACTATTTTACGTGGATATGCAATTTTTCTTGAATTAAAACAAGAAATGTTTTCGTCGAATTCTTTTACAAGATGAAGTCCAAAATAAACAAGACTGGCATCATAAAAATGTTTTTGATGGCGACATCTTTTTAATGAGTTAGTGCGTTGGAAGTTACATGTCTAGCTGATTCCCAGTGAAGGCTTGGAGACATTCTGTTCAGTGGAAGCGAAGTTAATGTGTCTACAGGGACATCGGTACAAAAATGAGTTTCCAACAAAGAGCTATTACCAATTTGTGTTTTAAAATCGGTAAAACTATTACCGATATTTAATATTTAATTGATGAAAAAAGATTATGGCGATGATTGTCTGTCTCGTGCCAGAGTTCATAAGTAGTTTACACGTTTCAGAGATGTTTATGAGGACATAAATGAACATACGGGCCGCCTAAAATCAGTAATAACCGAAAACTCCATCGATATTGTTCGTAAATTTATCAAAAATGAACCGAAATCATCATTGAAATTCATGGAATCGGGGTTAAATATCTCCAAAACATGGATTTTTAGCATTTTAATTGATCATTTGAGCTTACGAAAGGTCTGTGCAAGTTTCATTCCGCTCAAGTTAAATGAGGACCAAAAAATGCACAGAATTCAACATCCGAAAGGCCTCATTAAAGAGGCCAGTAAATACGAGAACTTCCTTTAAAACATTGTAACTGGTCATGAAACGTGGTGTTTTCAACATGAACCTGAAACTAAGCGTCAAAATGCCGAATAGAAGACCTCAGACAAGCCACCACCCAAATAATCGCGTTTGGACAAGTCAAAAATCAAGTCAATGTTCATTTGTTTTTACGATTCCAAGGCAATTACCCATAAAAAGTTCGTGCAAATCGGCCAACATGACAATGCAATTTATCTTATTGGCGTTTTGAAGCATTTGTTGCATCACATTCGACGAATTCACTCTGTATATCACGAAGGAGGAACCTGGCGCTTATTGCATGAAAATGCACCATCTCATCGATCCACTCTTGTGACTGATTTTTTGACTAGAAATCGCATTTAACCATCAATCACTTACCGTATTTGCCTCGTATGCCTCCCTGTGACTTTTACCCATTCGGAAAATTGCATTTGGCCATGAAAGGAAACAATTTTACGCCCGTAGAAGCCACTTAAAAGTCTTGTCCCGACGTACTGAAGGAGATTCCGGTCAATGTCCTGAAACATTTGTTCGATAAGCTTTGAGATGTCACAAAACAGTGCATCCAGGCCAGAGGGGACTACTTTGAATACATAAACTCGAAGTTATCAGAACAAAGCTCCTCTCGTTCCTAGTTTAGCTCAGTATTGTTTATTTTGGACTTAACTTTGTGTATTCGTCTATTTATACTTCCTACATCATCCAAAATAGTTTGTTTGCGTATATTTTTAATATGTAGGTATGACACGTCGCTTAAATTCCTTGTACTATACTTACATGAAGATAATAAACTATTCCATGCAAATTCAATGGAGAATTGAAGTAACAATGAGTTGTCATTTCATTGATGGACATTTTCAATTAAAATAATCTTAAGTAATCATTGAAGTAAACACTTAACTATCTTCCCGACGGCCACCCAGATGTATCTGTACGCACTAATTTGTTTTCATATCTTATCTCCTTTCACATTTCAACAAACTGTCAAAATATTTTGCTAGGATATTTTCAAATTGATTAAGTGGAAGTGTAAGCCCTTCGCCTACCGCACGCAACAACACTTAAGTTACTTATTAAATAATCTTAAATTCATACTTCACTAACAAATAACTTTTGACCTGTCATTAAATGAATATCCTAGAGTATTTGCACATACATATAAGAGGATAGCCGAGTTTCTGTGTGAAAACTATTTCATGTGCACTAGCTTTTACTATTGTTGCTGTTCTTGCAGCTGCTAGCATGCTAATGGCAATTTCATGAGGCACACAGATGCCGCACCTACGTTGAATTTTCAGGTTGATTAAAAGGTCGAAAGTGTGTTTGAAAAGTTTACTGGCATAAGATTTCGTTTAGTATGCCAGTCAAATTGAGATGTATGAATGGCTGTTTGTGAGCTCCAGTTACCCACTTTTGCACTTATTTTCAACACAAATGGTAATGCTCATAAGTTTGTGCTCATATGTTTTTCAATCTGGTTTTGAGAGTACACCAAAAAAAAGACACATATACATACTTGCACATATTTGCCTGTAATGTATGATTATGAGTATGCCTGGCTAGGCGTGTGAATATTAATGATATTCAAAACTTGACACAAGTTAAAGCTTTCATCAGGCTCCCCATGCTAACCACAGTGTTAATTGCTATCTCGGCTTAGTGCGGTGTTTGGCTCGCTCCCTCGGCTATGGCGTCAAGCAATGTCATAATCAAGCTTTGATGCCTCAATTTGTGATGGCCACTGTTTAAGTATATATATAGTAATCTGAATAAAATTGTTGCTAGCCACTCGTAGAATGGTTGTCATATATTTCTGAATGCATGATTTCTTAGATTGCGTATACGCAGTGGTGTACACACAAAACCGAAGCTCTCTCACCGTGGGGCGCTTTCTAAATATTTATATGCATATGCACATACATAAACTCGTACATAGGCCACACATATACACGTATATATACTCACACATATACATGTACACATATACCCTCTCTTATGCTTGATTGTTTCCACATATTTATTTGAAAATGTTTGCTTTACTGTTGCTTTCGTTATTCTTCTTTTTGTTGTTGTTTTTCATTGTTTATTTTTGCTGTTATTTATGCAGACAATTTGGTGACTAGGCAAATTTATGCATGCGTTTGAGTAAATTTCCTCAAAGCTAACTGGGATGGTTTCCTTCATCGGCTATGAAATTGGCTTTGTTATTTTGCTCTTGATTCTTGGCTAACGGGTGTTAGCGGTAAACTTGCCACATGCCAGCTTGATTAATTTAACCTTTTGTTTATGTTGGCATCTATTTGTTCTCTCATAGGCTCTTTTCGTTTGTCAATTCCCCTGCACGTCTGTATTCTTGCTAAAAGGTTAATTTTCATAGCAAACATTTGTGTTACGAAAATACATACAAGTCGACTATTAATATTCAAGCCGCTTCGAGAAACAACTAAGTGGAGTGGCTGTCGCGCCAACCTCATTGACAAGTGTGTGCTAAATTTATTTACTATCAAGAGCTAGAGACATGTGTATACAGGTAGATGCATATACAATATGATAGATGGATATACTTCTGAAAAGGTAGGTAAAATAATTCTATATCTCATGAAATAAAGTCCCCAAATATACATATGTATAATAACTATGCACATAATGCTTCGATTTGCGTAGAATTTTTTGCACTTTGAAGCTAATCTCTCATCGAAGGTTTTTTTACTTAAATTACATAAACTTGTAAAAGAGGCCAAGGTTTGTTAAAAAATCTTGATATTAATTTTCAAACTGCAACAAATCGTAACTGATCTAACCGATTGTATGTAATACTGTTTTCCTCTATAAAACTTTGAAATCTTTAACTGTTACTACTCGGAACTGATCAAATTTATCAATTGCTCAATATACTACGAGGGGTGCCTTAATATTTCGGGATTTGGCAACCCTAGTGTTGCAATCTGGCAACTGACAGCTGTATCGCAAAGTTTGACGTTTTTTGGCTTTTACGTACTCAGAACGTTTTGAAAAATGGAATTAAATCGTGACCATTTTTGTGCGATTATTTTTTACAACTTTCGTCGTGAATTAACTCAGCAACATTGCATGGATGAACCTAATTCATTTTTTGGCGATGAAGCTCCATCAAGGACCAGTGTTTATCGATGGTATAGTGAATTCAATCGTGGTCGTAGTTCACTCCAAGACGAATTTCGTGAAGGTCGTCCAAAATCAGTTGTTGTGCCGAAAACCATTGATGCTGTGCGCGAACTGATATTGCAAGATCGTCATGTGACCTATCGTGAGATTGAGACAATCTTTGGCATTAGTGGGACCAGAATACATTCAATATTGCATAAACATTTGACTGTCAAAAAAATTTTTTCGCGTTGGATCCCACACAATTTGTCAATCGCTCAAAAAAAGCTCGTGTCGATTGGTCGAAGGAAATGCTCAAAAAATACGATCGAGGGGCTTCGAAACACATCTATGAAATCGTGACAGGTGATGAGTCATGGATTTACGCGTATGAGCCCGAAAGTAAACAGCAGTCGAGAGCCAAGATGAACCAAATCCAACAAAAATTGTTCGCGCACGAAGTACTTCCAAGCAAATGGTCGCCTGTTTTTTCGGAAAAACTGGACATGTCGCAACCGTACCACTAGAACAACGCAGAACAGTAAATTCTGAATGATACACAACCATTTGTTTGGCAGTTGTCTTCCAAGAAATTAGGAAATCCTATCGCCAAAGACGGATCACTCTTCACCAGGACAATGCGAGCTCTCACACATCGGCTCAAACAACTGCATTTTTGCGCACCCAAAACATCGAATTAATGGGTCATCCGCCGTATAGTCCTGACTTGGCACCGAATGACTTCTTTTTATTCCCGTACGTAAAAAACAAACTGAGAGGTTGACGTTTTTCGACACCTGAAGAAGCGGTTGTGGCATTCAGAATGCATGTTTTGGAGGTTCCTCATTCAGAGTGGCAAAAGTGCTTCGACAATTGGTTCAAAAGCATGCAAAAGTGTATAGATTTTCATGGAGAATATTTTGAATATTTTGGTTTTGTTCTCTAATCCCGACATATAAAAGGCACCCCTTGTGTTAAATTAAAAAGAAAAAATTAGGATGCGGTATGTCAGCTCCGTTAAGCGACGTAGGCGAGAAAAAGGAGGCAAAGTTTAAAAATTGCTTTTCTCTGATGTCTAATTAATGCGATTTTATGTGAAGGTAACCAAGTGTAAGTTCTGAAAATTTATTTCTTTTGCTGGCTTGAATATAATAAGAAGTAAATTAAAAAATTTTTAACTATTGGAGAAAAAATTAATAATATTTAGATTTTAGTAAAGTTGAGAATTTTGATGTTGGGTCTTTGAAAGTGAAATATCTTCGTTTCTTCTTAACTTTCATATAATTTTTCTGACCGTTTTTGAATAAAATTGGTATAATTTTTAAAAATTTGTTTTTGAATAACGTTTTGTGTTTTGTCAAAAATGTTTAAAACGTATACAGTTTATTTGTTATTTTTGGAAAGGAAACCCCCAATTTTATTTATCATTAGTAGTTGATACTATACAAGTGTCTTAGTGGGATTTCATTAGCTTTTCGAGTTATATTAAAAAGACATGACAGAGAAAACCAATTATGGCGAGGTGAGCTTTAAGAAAGTCTGATGCTTTTCTTGTACAAGGTGAGCAAATAACCAAAAATTAAGTGCTCTGTGGATCTATTAAGCTTGCTTAGTTTCTTCTTAATATCTTTTAGTGAGTAGATCTTTACATTGTCACTAAAGTGGCCCCAAAGGATCTACTTTCCTACTTGCACTTTTTCAGAATCTACTTTTCCACTTGCACTTTTTCAGGGACCTTGTAGATATAAAAGAAAAACCAGAATGGTTGAATTTAACTGAAATCGTATATCTAGGACTTCTGCTACTCATACTAGTGAATCTATTCCTCTTCATAGTTGGCTAAAATAGTTGAGGAAGAACTCACAATTGCTAGAACAGTTATGCTTCAAGACAGCTCAGTGAGTTTTGACTTCAACTTGTAGGGTTGTCGTGCCTTTGGATCCACCAGTGGGTCGATCGGGACTCAAAGAGCTTCAGAAATATGCTGAACCAGTTAGTGAGAGTATTTTAACCAGACAATGTTGTGCTGAATTTATCCAGGTTTCTGCATTTGCCATTCCCAGATACAAACTTATTGGCTTTCACTTGGATTTTTGGTGCTTGGGAAATTTTATTATCAAAACTCTACAGCTGCAATTAGTCACTGCTTAAACAATAATGTCGTGCATATTTTTCTTTTTGCTGCTGTAACTTATGGTTTTTAGTAACACCAAAACAGACTGTGTCGAATATTTTGTTTGCCTGTACGTAAAATAATTTTTGTTCGAAAGTGACTTGCAAAAATACTTTACGCTCAAGGCTGACGGAAAACTTTTTTCTTGTAAGGTGGTGTTGCCTACTTTGTGTATTTTTATGTATGTATGTATACAATTGGCTTAACTTGTGTCCCTCTTCCTATCTAATTTGCCATAAATGTAGTGATGTTGTTTCACAAGTAGAGGATTCAACAATTTCATGCCATCTATGCACGCCTAATAGCTTCCATAGGAATTATTTTTGACGTGATAACGTCTTATAATTCGATTTAACAGGCTGCACGCACGAAAAAATGTGTCGTTACCTTGCTCATTACTGTTCATATGTAGTTACCTTGCTCATTACTGTTCATATGTAGTTACCTTGCTCATTGCCGTTACCTTGCTCATATTAGTGTTACCTTGCTCATTAGTGTTACCTTGCTCATTGCCGTTACCTTGCTCATATTAGTGTTACCTTGCTCATTAGTGTTACCTTGCTCATTGCATTGAATGAACTGCAAGCGAAAGGGCGGAACGAACGACAAAGCAAACAAAGCAAACGAACGGCAACGTTCGATATCTTGCTCTCTCCTACTTAAGTGAGCGTATATATGTATGTATGTATATGCGCAAATGTACATATATAAATTCACGTATTTGTATTTGCATATGCCTTCTTATTGATTATTATTAATTTGATTCACTTGAAGAATTTAAAATAAAACCAAGTTTGTTAACAATACCTGTTGTTTTAATGTTATAATTATTAATTTTTTTATTATATATGAAGGAAAAAAATGTATGGTAATATTTACCATATACCTTATAAGATATGTTGTCTATACTAATATTATAAAGAGGAAAACTTTGTTTGTTTGTAATGAATAGGCTCAAAACTACTGGACCGATTATAAAAAATCTTTCACCATTCGAAAGCTACATCATCCACGAGTAACATGGATTATATTTTATTTTGGAAATAGGGCTCGAGATATAGGTCAAAACGTGGACCCGGGTAACCTTAGGTTGTGTATGTACAATATGGGTATCAAATGAAAGCTGTTGATAAGTGCTTTAATACGGGGTAGTTTTCATACCTGTTGATGACTAGGCTCTCGAAATATATGCCAAAACGTGGACCCGCCGTGTCTTTGAACCGAATTACACCAAACTTACACACATTGTTAAGTAGGTATTGAAGATGATTTCCGTATAGTTTGAATACCTATTGGTAGATAGGGTCTCAAGATATAGGTGAAAACGTGGACCCGGGTAACCTTCGGACGTGTATGTACAATATGGGTATCAAATGAAAGCTGTTGGTGAATGCTTTAGTACAGAGTATTTTTCATGCCGCTCCGTGACTGGGGTCTCGAGATATAGGTCAAAACGTGGACCCGGGTAACCTTTGGTTGTGTATGTACAATTTGGGTATCAAATGAAAGCTGTTGATAAGTGCTTTAATACGGGGTAATTTGTTATGTTATGTTATGTTATGTTATGTTATGTTATGTTATGTTATGTTATGTTATGTTATGTTATGTTATGTTATGTTATGTTATGTTATGTTATGTTATGTTACGTTATGTTATGTTATGTTATGTTATGTTATGTTATGTTATGTTATGTTATGTTATGTTATGTTATGTTATGTTATGTCATGTTATGTTATGTTATGTTATGTTATGTTATGTTATGTTATGTTATGTTATGTTATGTTATGTTATGTTATGTTATGTTATGTTATGTTATGTTATGTTATGTTATGTTATGTTATGTTATGTTATGTTATGTTATGTTATGTTATGTTATGTTATGTTATGTTATGTTATGTTATGTTATGTTATGTTATGTTATGTTATGTTATGTTATGTTATGTTATGTTATGTTATGTTATGTTATGTTATGTTATGTTATGTTATGTTATGTTATGTTATGTTATGTTATGTTATGTTATGTTATGTTATGTTATGTTATGTTATGTTATGTTATGTTATGTTATGTTATGTTATGTTATGTTATGTTATGTTATGTTATGTTATGTTATGTTATGTTATGTTATGTTATGTTATGTTATGTTATGTTATGTTATGTTATGTTATGTTATGTTATATTATGTTATGTTATGTTATGTTATGTTATGTTATGTTATGTTATGTTATGTTATGTTATGTTATGTTATGTTATGTTATGTTATGTTATGTTATGTTATGTTATGTTATGTTATGTTATGTTATGTTATGTTATGTTATGTTATGTTATGTTATGTTATGTTATGTTATGTTATGTTATGTTATGTTATGTTATGTTATGTTATGTTATGTTATGTTATGTTATGTTATGTTATGTTATGTTATGTTATGTTGTGTTGTGTTATGTTATGTTAAAGTATATTATGTTATGTTAATGTTAACTCATTCTCTATATCCATACAAAATATCTATCAAACAAATAAAATGAAAATTTTCTTTTGAAAATGCAACCATTCAATCAGTATTTTCTTATGACGTTATCACGTTAAACTATCGTCAGTAAACCGACTTTACAGACAACCTCTTTTTTTAAGCCAGAAATTGAATTGGATGTTTACTAGCAACCGAGATGTGGGCGCTATTATTGGTTGGGAATGATTAAAAAATTCTTAGCGTATTAGTTAAATGTCTGCTATAAGTCATATTTCACGTTTCCGACTACAAATCATGGTACAGTTATGCATATAATATTTTAATTATGTATAGATATATTTAGCTCTCAAACCCTTTTTGGGTTCTGCGCCGAACGCTTCCTCCCGTTTGAGGTGTACATCTTCATGTTTTTCAACAAGTGGACGGACCTTCAGTTTTAAATTTACACCAAGCGACAGATTTTAGACAGATCTTTGAGCGAGCTTTTTCTATCAAAAATACATTGGAGGTTTGCCATTGCGTGCATAAAGCGACGGGTGTTATAAAAACTGTTCTTGTGACTTGGTATTTCGTGTACTTTCGCGGGGCTTTGAACCTATACACTTCCGAATGGTAGTGATGCACTAACTTACTCGACTACAGCGGACGCTATACATATAAGTAAAAGATAGTTTACTTCCACAAAAAAGGCTTGCTACTAGTTTTGTCTTTGATGAATGCGACACTCTACAATTCGACAATGACCACTATGCAAAGGGAAAAGACTAATTCGTGCGGTTTAAGGATCCTTAAGTGGCCCTTTACTCCCTCACGGGACCATAGGCAATTATGTAAAAACCGCATGCATTATTATTCAATGTTTTCCTATTTTTATTTTGTGAGTTTAAGATAGATTTGATATTGAAATAAGAAACCACATTTTTGCTAATATTAATTTGTCTGCCTTGATATTTCGACCTCAATTCGAAGACATCTTCAGGAAGGCCTCACTGTGCCTTGTCCTCTTCGTCCTTCCATCGTATATGACATATAGTCCAGACCTGGTGCTGAAAGATTAACTTTTCAAACATTTGCAAGACTGATGTTGCTTAAGTGTCCTTTGGGAAAACTTATGAGTACGAACTTCTTCTTCTTAATTGGCGCTATAACCACTAACGCGATTTTGGCCGAGTTTAACAAAGCGCGCCAGTCGTTTCTTTCTCGTGCCAATAGGCGCCAGTTGAACACACCAAGTGAAGCTAAGTCTTTCTCCACCTGATCTTTCCAACGTAGGGCAGGCCTTCCTCTTCTTCTGCTACCACCAGCTGGTACCGCATCGAATACTTTCAAAGCCAGAGCATTTGTATTCATTCGGACGACATGACCCAGGCAACGTAGCCGCTGGATCTTTATTCTCTGCGCTATGTCTATGTCTTCGTAAAGCTCATACAGCTCTTGATAACGAAAAACGTCTAGTTTTTTCCCAATATGGCTGGGAACTTTTCAATCACTGAATTGTACAACAGACTTCAAAATGAACACAAAATTGTGAGAAAACCATCTTACAGTTGATATAAATGAATCGATATAAATCGAATAATCCCAACTACGTAAATTGTATGGTCTAAATAAGGCGGAAACACTTATATATTTATATAATTGCCGCGAACACCCCTTGTGGTGTGTGCCTTGATGTTGATCCACAAATGGAGGGACCTTCAGTTTCAAGCCGACTCTGAACGGCAGATATTTTTATGAGGAGCTTTTTCATGGCAGAAATACACTAGGAGGTTTGCCATTGCCAGCCGAGGGGCGACCGCTATTAGAAACACTTAGAACTTATTATTTGATCAATGCCCTGAAAAAAACTAAAAAAAATGTATTTCCAATACAGTTTTCTTTATAATCTCCTCACAAACTTTCCTCTTTTTGCAAATTTCTTATATGTATTACTTCACATATAAATTAAGCTTTATACTTTGCCCTACTTACACTCTTATTATCGAAATATTTCATATTCCGACAATGCGTATGAGCAGCACCTAATTCAAATTCTTTATTTTTGATTACTTAACTCTCTCCTCACCTCACAGCGCTCACAAATTGTGATTACGTGAACTATTTGCCTTTAAAGTAAAATTGAAAATAAAAATACATTATTAATGACACTAATTATTACTGCATTATGCAAGCATCTTCACAACAAAAATCCTTCTCCTCATGCCCAAGCAACCTTTCATGCTCTTTTCAAAGCTGTAATATTTATTCATTAGTGTCTTCCGGCACGTGTCAACAATCTCATATACATATGTATGTATGTACGGCACACAAATTATTCACACTGAGGAGGTATCTAGTGAAATGGCTTGCAGCTGCAAATGACCAATTGTATTTATTAAGGACTGGAGTTAAGGTGTGGCTTATGTATTCATGTGTTTTAAATTCAGATGAAGTACCAAACATCTATCATCATTATGTTGCTCGTTATCTAAAATAAGAAAATTCGTGCAGAGTTTCAACATTTTGTTTATAAAGTACATGTAAAACTCATATTTACATCTGATGAAGCTGCCGGAAAGGCGCATAAACTAAGATAAATTTGCATGCGTGCAAACTGGCAAACAATTTCCTTAAATTATTATTTACTACAAATAGTCGTCGGTGTTATTGTTATGCGAAGTTTTTGTGAAAAGAAAAGAAAAATGGATAATTTGGAAATATTTCGGTTTTATGGAATATTCGTACTATTAAATAAATTCTTTGTATGCATATAATTTAGTTTAATATGCCACGTCTGTGTATGTAATACGTTTTTGGATTTGCACAATGCGCATAAATATGCATGACATATTTGACCTTAAAGAGGTGTTGCTTAAAATTCCGTAGAGACTACCTACAATAATCTATAATAATATTTCCAAGTAAATCACTTAACACTCTGAATAAATACTTATTACCTTACAATGACAGAATTTAAAATAACATCAGTTAGATAAGCATAAGTGCGAAGGGTGCTCCAAGTGTTCTGTTTAGTTTGACGGTCAAAGAGAATGAAAACGAAAAAATGTACTTTCTTGAAAAAAAGTTGCCTTAAAACCACAAATATTATATCTATATTCGAAACATGAAGATGGGCAAATTTTCTAACTTTAAATTGGCACAAAAATAATCAAGCTATATATATTATATTTTTTGCCAAAGGCGTTGTAGGTACAGCATTTAATATTTGAGCATCGTAGCATTTGACATTTGGGAACTAAATAGCTGCACTATAAAAATTGATAAACATGGAGGTCAAGATAAAGATTTCTATTCCTCAAAATCACTTTTTTATTTGGTGTAAAAGCTATTTTGAAAAAAAAAAACTAGGGTCTGTCAGACTCACGCACGGTAGAAGTAAAACTTCTAAGTTGGTTGTTCCATGCATGGGAGCCCCGGTTTAGATCTCTCCCCCTCTCTCGTGTTAAATTCAGGTTTTTGATATTTTTTTTTCTATATCACTCCACATAAATTTGTACTATTTATTTTTGTCCTTATTAGCTTCAAATTTGACACTTGGGTGCAGTGTTGCACTTGACGCTGACATTTCTTTGCACCTTCAATGGTATTTTTTGCCTACTTTTGGCGCGTTAATCAATTTGCTTTGGTCACCGAAACGGTTGAAGTGTCATTTTACAACCTTCTACTTCAACTGTCGTCACTCGTTTGGCAAACGCACTCATTGTATCGCTTCGTCTCCTCCATACCTACCATCTATTTACTTCACAGCAGTTTCTTATTGCTTTCCCACTTACACACATTCAATCGGCGCTTTATCTGATACTCACACACAGCACTCATTTACACGGGCTATGGCTATCTATAATACCCATTGTCGGTTGTCGATTGTCGGTTGCCTGCATGTCGCCAGTCTACTACTGCGAGAGAGCGACAGAGAGAGCGAATAGGCGAGAGTGGGAAGGAGCAGCTGCTCCTTGCCCCCGCCCATTTGACGGATTTCGGTAACGTCCGAACTTACCGTTTCACTCGTCTATTTTCAATCTGCCTTGGGGCCCCCGACGCACCTAAAGAAGTTTCACTTCAAAAATGTATAAATAATTTTGCTCCTTGTAATTTCATTTCAAATTTTGGTGAAGTTCCTCTCAGTTTGATACTTATAATAAAAAAATCTTCAATTTTAGCCTTCTCAAAATAACATTTCTAAGTCAGCCGAACTCATCACTCGAACAAATCTTGAACGCTAGATGTGAAATTTTAACTCTCAGGTGTTTTTTTTCACCTGCATGAGAACTATAGAAATCGAGAATTTTGGTTTGACTGTTGAGAATGGCAAACCCGGTTAAAATTTCCGTTCAATAAGGTTTGGTAAGTCATCATAAATTGCTTAACGCCGGAACAATGCTGCCAGATTGTGGAAATTGACTTTGAAAAAAGAAAAAATAAAACTGTTCGAGAAGTTCATAGAGCCATGACGCCATCATAGAGCCTTATGTCTTTCGAAATGAGTAAGGAGCTGCCGTCACGATGAATGGCGAGCAATATCAAGATATGCTGCCTGAGCTTTGGGATATACTGCCTCCCAGCTTGTGGTAAAAAAGAGTCCATTCCAACAATATTTATTTTTGGTACTATCATTTTAAATTCTCAAGCTCTTAAACAACATATCACATGCAACATATCACATGCGTATTTTTATATTGGCCTTAATGGGCAAGGAACTATTGGATAGTGTTTTTTGGATAAGGGCTCTAGGAGGGAACGAAACTCAATAAAATAGGAAAGAAACTCAAATTTATGGGGCAAATTGGGCTCAGAGAAATACTCTGAATCCATGAAAGCATTGCAATAGACTTTTCAGATCGCAGTGATAATAGTAATAATCAATGGCTTTGTCTTTCAGGAAGCTTCATGAGAATAGTCTACATCGAGCAAATGGCAATTGGCTACCAAAGTTTTATAAAAAATTCCTTAATTATTACACCCAGAAAAATCGTATTACAATAAACAGATTGAATTGTGCATATTCGATGCATTGAATAGTTATAGCACGAAAACTTATTTACATTTTGTGGCAATTCAATTGTTTCTTATTTAATTGTTAGAATTAAAAAAAAACAAAAACATTATTCACCTACAAAACCCATAAAAATCCAAACTCCAAACTTTGCGCCAATTAAAAAGGAATGTTCATTAAAACTTGACAAATTTTAATTAAAAGCTTTAGAAAACTTTCGAGTATGCAATTTTATTGCCCCATTAATTTTTAACACGATAAAGTGCAAGTTTCAAGTGCCACAAAAATAGCGTTGATGTTTGAAAAATTTTTTTGCTGATTTATATGAGAGGACACCCAACGCCGTCAGCAAAAAGTTATGAAAAGTAACACGTTTTCTGAGCTACTTGAAATGTGCGCTTTATTATAAAAAAACTAATGAACAATAAAACTGCGTACTCGAAATTTTTAAAACGTGTTTTTGATGAGAATCTGTTCAATACATTTTTAAATTTCCGCAAAGTTTGAAACTTTTATTTATATATTTCTTTTAGAAGAATGAGAGAAAAAGGGTAAAGAATTTAGTACGAAATAAAGTAGTTGTCAAAACTTGTTAAAAATCAATCTGCTCTAGTTATTTAATGCAGTGTACAGTAAAATGTAAAGTAAAGTGTGTTTACGGCTTCAATGAAGCTGCATCTAATCTTAAAAAGGTGAGAGGCCAAATCAGTCCAATAGGAGTAAAAGTTGTGAACTCCGTGCAATTAACAGCAAATACTGATTGTTGTTGTTATAGCAGCATAAACATTCCCCATACTAACATACGGGGAATTCTGCTGTAGTGACATTCCTTGGCCCGATATAAATCCGGATCGTTTCGATAACGTAGAACCGACTGATCGCCTTCAATGTTTTCTCTATCGAGTCGAGCGATTCATATTTTTGGATTAAATTTCAATTGCGGGCTGTGTTTAATGATTGGTTGGTTGGACCAACAATAACCACAGTTTCATAGATTCGCCAATTTTGTAGTGAATTTTAAATATTTCTAGGGGGTTTTCAAGCCTCTTTCTGCTCATGTGTAGGTAATCAACCTAAATAGCTTATAATTAGATATTACACTTCTTAATAAATAAATAAATAAATTATAAGTAAACCTGCTAATGGAAGATCACAGAACTATGATAGCTGTCAAAACCAAATACAGCTAAAAAAATAACTCACACTCGAAAGACCCCGTATGAATATTTATCCACTTACCGTTTATATGCCTACTGCGAGTGTTATTTTCCCAATCAATTTGCATTAGAAGTACCATCTATTCTGCTTGAATGTTGGTTAATTCAATTGCAAATGTGTTTAATTATGTACATATAAACACACTTGAGAATTTTGTACACATGGTTGGGTGTGATTATCCTGCCTAAGGCGCCAACAGCCAACACAGGAGGGTCATTGAGTGAAGCTGAAAGCTTCAGGAAATTTACAGTTATGCAAGTGCGCAAATTGAGAGCCAAAGTGCCGAAGATCAAATATGTTAAGTACATTATGCATATGAATGTGTGTATATGTGTGTGCATGTGCGCACATAGATGAATGTAAGTACGCCGGTGCGTATGATTAACATGTAATTTATCAGAAGCACTTCAACTGAGTGGCTAAAAGAAGAAATACTTCAAGGGCGTTGAAATCAATATATTTAAAGGAAAATAAACAAAATTGAAAGCAATGGGAGTTGCTGCTCAAGCACTTTGTAATAATATTAAATAACAACAAATAAATAAATATTTAAATTCGGGCCGAATCTATTACATAGATAAGCATTTAATTTCTCCCAAAAACTGTTTTCTTGCCTTAAGGGGGGAGGGGGGTAGGGTTTAGCGCTAAAAAAAAAACACTTTTTTTGTGAATTTTTTACAGAAATATGGCTTAAGATACTTTAATAAAATCAGTTACATGTTATTGTACATCTTTTCAATAAGTTTTTAAAAAATATTAATAATAAAATATTGACAAATAAGCCCATGACAGAGTTTTTTTGGAGATATGTTTTTCGAGAGGTGCTCTGCGGTGCCAATCGGCATTCGTCGTAGAATCATCTGAAACTAAAAAAGTCGAATTTTTCAGTTAAAGTATGACGTAATGCTCCCCCCTACATTAATAAAAATTTTTTTTTTCATTTTTGTAGTTTTGGTGGCAAAAAAACGTAAAACGAGCATTTTTGGCGAAAAATTTCGCCATATTTGTAAGTGAAAACAACCTTAAAAAAAAAAATAAAAAAAAACAGTGTAGGGGGGAGGTATTTTTGATTTAGAAAACGTGTGCCAAATTTGAAAAGAATCGGTTGAATAGTTTCGGAGTTGTGATTGGCACCGACTTTTAAAGAAGTCGTTTCGGGAAAAACGCGTTTGAAAAAATGACTCTGAGAAATTATCGATGCTCCGCATTCGAGGTAGAGTGCCTACAAAGGCTATAACTTTGAGAGTTCTACTCCGATCCACTTAAAATTTTGACACAACATTCTTGAATAATTTACTATAAGATGAGTGAAGAAAAAAATTTCGATTTTGTGACCCTAGCCCCCCTTAATAGTTTCATTATTATTTTACGCCTACAAAATATTTGCAAAGTGCAAATGTGGTGCAAATTGGTTGTTATTGTATATTTGTAATAAAATATCTTCTTGCATATTTTAAAAACAAAAACTTCTATGAATTGAGAAAATATTCCCCGAAAACATTGTGAAAAATCAAGTCTGAGTCGTGAGTTTCTAGGCGTCCCGTCGTTTCATATTTATCAATGGTGATGTTTGTTTGTGGTATTAGGTGGGTCATAACGTGTTGCTAATTTTGTATGTCGCTTGGTATTTCCATTTACAATCCGCGTTCGAAGGTATTTTAAACTGTATTCTTGATTGTACTCAGAAGTGTGAATAATGATTCTGCAAGAGCGATTCTGCAGATCCTCCTCTTACCATTTCATCTGTTTTTTCATTACTTTCAATGTTCCAATGCGGTGGAACCCAGATTAAGTTAAAGTTATGATTTTCTTACAAGGTACCACTTTGAAAGGTATTCCTTCTTTGTTCCTCCAATTCAAAGGTGATTATAGCTGAATCCAGTGTCTGGTTTGCAGTTTGGCTACCCGAAAGAGTAGTGATGTTGCTTTTTAATGAGAAATCTGGGATTAGTAACCTCCAAGCTTCCCCTATTGTGAGTATTTCTACCTGGAAGACACTGCAGATATTGAGAAGTCGCACAAATTTTTTAATTCTAAGTCTATAAGAATATTTATATACCTATACCTGCTCCAACATCACAATCCATTTTATAGTAATCTCTATAGACTGTAGTAGCGCAGTTCTTAAGTGAGAGGCCCTTACTACATTTCATCTAAGTTGGAAAGACAGTGGGAAAATTCCTATTGAATATTACCGTTGGGGCGATGTAATCAGTCCTTTTCGTGCTGTGCTGAGTTTGTTGTAATAGATTGGCATGATCATTCGTTTTTTCCTTCCAGCGACTCGCTACGTTTAATTTAATGCATCCTTTTAATATGCAGTTCTATTGGAATAAGATGTTTCAGTGCATTATGAACCTCACTAGAGAATATGGTACACCTAAAACAAAAAAAACATTCAAGCCAAATACAAGAAATATACTAAATATTTGCACCTTCCCAAGCATGAATGTGTATACATATGTATGTTAGCTCTCTTAATTACTGCTCACTTTATTTAACTTAAGAGACTTTGCTGAAATTTTCCATTCAACAATAAAACTTAATTTTAACACTTCGCGCGCACAAATTCCAATTCATATTTGAGTAGGGAATACTCGTAAAATCACAAAGTATTCAAACTGAAAATAAATATAGTCATACATGAGCAATATTGCACAAGAAGAGCTTGCAAACACATACATATACATATGGGAAATATATATATACAACGAGAATGTGTCTGCCATTTGCTCATGCGACCTCAAGTGGCGACACCACAGCGGCACCCCACCACTGACCGCAGCCACAAATGTCCGTTCTGCCACTCATGTGTATGTATGTATATGTGCAAAAGTACTGTTGTGCATGTGTTTTAGTATAGTTATGTTTGTAGCTACGTGGTTAAACTTTCATTGCTACTCTGCCGCCACTCACTGCCGCAGAAGTCATCATGCCGTCTGTCGTTTAATGGCGGCGTCACTTTTAGTTATTAGTTTGCGTGTTTACTTGCGCATTATTCAACATGCATTTCTGCGCTAACACACACATTCTTATTGTGCTTGCGTATACTCGTATTTGTGCAGATTGTATATCTTTGAGCGGAAATGGTTGTGCCGTGTTCATTTAATTTTATTGTTTTTAGGGCTTTAGGGTCCACAATTTATAGCAATAGCAATATTTTCTTGCTTGTTTTCCGAATTTTATTTTCTTATTTCTCTTCGCATCATATTCTTACTGCCAGTCGGCAGTTTCACGATTTTGTTTTCGGACCAAAGCATTGTTAACACGCAACCATACACACACATGGAAGAGCACGTAGATTCCATGACGTCACTGCAGTAAAAAAATACAATTTGTCGAAAAAAGGATAATCTACTTTGCAATTACTAACATTATAGGGAAATTCTAAAAATATTGGAATTTATATTAAACAAGGAAACAAAATTTTCCAGGTCGCTCTCATAAATGGCAATAAGAAATAAACCCTGCCATCCAAAAAAGCTTACCCCTTTAACAGCTTTGTTAACTCCAAAAAGGAGTAGAAAACATTTAAAATTATTATTACTATTATAGTGAATCCAAAACTATGGCTAACGTTGACAAATTCAAAGTTTTTGTAAAATTTTTTCTCATACAATTTTTTTGTTACAAATATGAGTAGCAACGAATTGACAATTATATTGGTTTTAGACCTGTTTTATTTTCAACCAGAAATATATTTTTTCTACTCTCTATCCTCGGTTAGTTATGACAACAACTCCCCCTCAATTTTCCTATACATTAAATACAGGATTGCCCATATTCGACTGACCCATCTGGCAACCCTGTATCTTTTGACAGAGACGTCAGATCGCTTAATGACATACCGCGTTGGAAGCGTCAGTCCAAGCAGATTTTTACCATGGAACAGTACATGCCACGCGAGCGCTCCCAAATTGTTGAAATTTACATTCAACAAATCGAGTCAAAAGAAGAAGAAGAAGAACAAAATCATCATGTCCGATGAGGCTCATTTCATATTGAGTGGGACGGTAAACAAGCGACACTGCCGTATTTTCACCACTGAAAATCCTTACGAAATCCTCTTTACGACAAAAAAGTCACTGTTTGGTGCGGCGCTAGTGCGAAAACGATTATTGGGCCGTTTTTCTTCGAAAATGAAGATGGTTAAGCTATTACCGTCAATCAGGAGCCTTATCGCGATATGATAACCACTTTTGTGATGCCAATTATTCGTCAAAAGCATATGAGGCAGTTCTGGTTGCAACAAGACGGCGCTCCACCATACACAGCACACACCACAATCGATTTTTTACTGGCCACCGCGATCGCCCGATTTAACGCCACCGCACTTCTTCTTGTGGGGATATTTAAAATCAAAGATTTATATTAATAAGCCAAAGACCGTAGAAGAGCTCAAGAACCACATCCGTGAGGAAATAGCCGCTATTCCAGCCGAAATGTTAGCTAAATCTATGTAAAATGCTGCAAAACGGGCATAATACACCATACAGGCTCAAGGCGGCCATTTCAGAGATATGATATGATGTCGACAAATTTACTTGAACCAAATAAAATGATTGTTATCGTCAACATCAAAAAAATTTTGTTTTTCTATGAATTAAAAAAAAAACACATAGGTCCGTCGAATATGGGTAACCCAGTATAGCATCATTTTAAATTCGGAATTCCCGAATACTACTAGTGTTTTTCAGACAGAAGTCTTTGCGATCCTGCAGGCATGCAAAATGCTTAGGGAACGCGGGAGCGAGTAAGACTTTTTTCGATAGCTAAGCCGCAATCAAGGCTCGGACGACGCCAGGGTGCGGATCCAAATTAATCAACGAAGAAGATCAAATCCCTTGGGTGTGCAGGTAATAATTTTCTAATCTGGGAAATGAAATTATTGATGAGCCTGCCAAGCAGAGAACAGAATTGGTCTCAGAGATTTCCTACCTCTCCATCGGCATCCCCCTCATTGTTGTTAAAGATGAATTGCACAACTTATTTGTCAGAAAAGCGCAGAAGAGATGGAATCCATTTCTCCGTGTGCTATTTCGAGAACCTTGTGACTCCAGTACAATAGACGTAGGACTCAGAAAGTCCTGGTAACTTCACGCCATTCAATTTCCAAACTCGTCGCTGTGTTTACCGGTCATTGGAAAATTGGCACAGAGGCGGAAAAGATAGGTTTACTGCTCTAGCGTATAAAAAAAGATAATCAGATTTAACTGCTATAACATGAAAGTGACAATAAAATCCAATCTGTTCACGTAATGATCGACAGTCTATTAAACTTCCAATAACATCGAAAATAAACATCAAATACTAAAGCAAGAAATTTATTGATGCATCAGCAAGCAACGTTCACTATAAATGGATAGGGGTCATCAAAAGTAAGCGGTTGGAGGGTGAAATGAGTGAAACTGCGTTGTACTCGCTCAATGCTATCAGAGCGATGTCTCACAATGGATTCCAGACAATATAATCATATTCCAATTTGACTCGGACACGAGAATTAAACAGCGAGTTTTTAGTAATTTATATAAGAATCCTTAAAATCTCTCTCGTGGCGCTTAAAATAAGCTCGTTTGGAGAATAAGACAATTTATATAGCTATCCAAATTAAAACCTAAGCCAAAAAGTACCCCTAAGCCTAAGAATTCTTCAATAGTAGAAATCTTAAAGTTTGGGATACAATGATATGGGGCGATATGGTTTTGAGCTTTCCACAGGGGCTTGTTAAAGTTAAACGATAATTTATTTTTGATACTCCTCTCACTTAGATTATTTAAGTCACTCTCTTGTAAAAGAACATCTGATAAGCATGTATATTTAAGATTCCAACAGAAAATTGAAATTAAATGTCATTTGTAAATTGGTCATTTTAAGCAGTAATGGGTTAATAAATAAATAAAGAGAAATGTGTGCTGTCTCAGAAAATTAGTATGGTTGGACACTTCGCAGGCCTACTAGAATTTCTAAAGCAGTTTCTAACAGCTACTTTGAATACTTTTCTTTCTACTGCAGCTACTTTGAATACTTTCCTTTCTACTTTTCATAGAATGTTATCTAATAGGTGCTTGAATACTCGGTATTTATCTGATAAACGCAGAGTAAGCCAAGGCTAAAAGTTTTGCTGTCATCATCAAATACAAATACTACAAATACATATTTAGCGCATATCAACAGAAACATGACTACAGTAAATAATTGTAAACAATTTTTTTTTTATTTTAAGTGTTGTTTTTCAGTTTCATTTATCGCTTTGACATATAATACTAAATTTGGGGTAGAAAGCTCTTACTATAGCCAACGAAATACTATAGAAAAAATTATCAAAAAATTCAAAGTAAAAGGAAATTTTATTCGTAGAAATTTATTTCAAACTATTCTTTCATGCTTTTGTGACTGGAACTCCATATTATGGAATTGTGAATTTAATAAATTGTGTGAGAATGTAACAATATGGTAGTGGGCGTAACTTGCAGTTGCGAACATAAAATGTTCCATTTAAAAGATTCTAGGATTCCGCGGTAAAAGCATAAGTCTTTTAAATCATAAAATGCTGGAGCTACTATGTGCAAAGCGGTTGTGTAATCCCAGTGCGGTTTTTTCCTTCAATTTATAATGTACGCCTTAAAGTTGTCCCACAAATCCTTCAAAAGGGGGCGCCGTCATCGTGTGCAGTTTCCAAATGACAAATGATTTATGAGTTGATTTTGTTTTATGGCCAAAATGCGCTCAAAGGTTAGCAATTGCCTGGCGTGTAATCAGCGCCATAACTGAATGGGTTGGTACTTGACTATCACTTGGAAGTGCGCAAGTTCGATTATGCAGCTCCATCTTCATTTCCGTCCATGAGATATCAAATGATAGAAAAAGTTTCTCTAATAGCCCCTCCGCAGGTAGTAAGGCAGTAGGTCTCCCCATTTGTGGAACAACATCAAGACGCAAGTCACAAATAAGAGGAGGAGCTCGGCCAAACACCCAAAAAAAAGGGTGTACGCGCCAATTACATATATATACATAGAAATCTCATACAGGGTTGCCCATATTCGACGGACCCAGGTGTTTTTGGGCCCATTCCAATCGACGAGACTTGTCCGCAGGCAACAATCTTTGCATCAATTGAATCTTATACGGGAATAAATGCAAATCAATGCGGATAATTCGTTGTAAAGTGGTACGAGCAATGCCCAACTGCTGAGAACGGCGATTTTGGGATGCCAAAATACACGAAAAGGGCATGAGCGGCAATGTATTATATGTATTTATATAAATCACCGCTATTAGAAACAGTTTTACCATAATTTGAATTTTTATGGTAACAGCGCCAGTTGAACGTTATAGCTCACGGCATACACAAACCATTCGATGGTAGCCGCAATAGTTAGACTACAGCTTAAAATCAACAAGCCGGCAGGGCGTTATTGTTCCATGATGGCTCAGATGTATTTATATTTTTGATTGATTATTTCGTCCGGTATTAAGGAGGGATCAACTGCTTGCTCGATTTACCTGGTTATTGGAATCTTAGTGAACGCTACCCTTTACATACATTAGGGGGTGCTCCGCCTATTTAAACCAATGGTCTTAGTATAAACCTTTGCAATTTTACCTAGATACCAATTTCAAGCAGGCTCTACAAAATATTTTAGCACACCTTTTCTTAATTATAGAAATATAAAGTATAACAAATTTTCTGAAATACAAAAATTAAAAATACTTTATCGTTCCATGATATCTGTGCAGTATTAGAGCTCCTGATTTGTGCTGCTGCTGAAAGCTGAATGTAAAAAAATATTGTCACACAAACTATGATTTATTTGGAGTTCACATTTTTATGTTTGTAACTGTACACGAGTGTGCTAAGCAAGTGTGATTTGCTACGTTCAGTTATATGCCTTTTTTCTTGCCGCAACTCTGAACAACTGCTGGATGAGCTGAGCTGGTCAGTGTAAGAAAAAATATGCATACACGTGTGTGTGTAAATGAAGGCACAATGAAGATAAATTTTATAAATCCCCTGACACTTTAACGCTTCCTGACATCTGTGTGGTATTTGAGCTTCCGATTTAGGCAATTTAAAGCTACAGAAAAATGGACAAAAAGAAAAATAGTGTATTTTTTTTAGTCAAACTTGTGCTCTATTGTTCTGAACTGGTCTTTCGCTACTAAAGGATGATAAATATTAAACTAAATTTCTTTTAAATATAAAATAAATCGTACGAATTAAAGGAGGTAAAATCCTGAAGAAGTTTACGATATTTTTGGAAACAAGTGTTTTCTTGCCGAATACATTTCTTTCTCTTTGATTGTTGTATTTGACAACATTAAGGGTTTCTGGATCATCAACCGTCCTCCAGCACCCTCATACGAGATATGTGCGCAACCAGCGGTAAGTGCGAGGCAACGCAAACGTTTGCAGGTAAGATTATGACGCGACTTCGCCATATTGATTGGAACGCAAAGCGTTTCAGCAACAGAGAAGGCGGACAGTCTCTGACGAACCGACAACAAGCACAGACGTTTGAGTGAAACACTCAATACAGTATCATACAGAAGACAAGACGGTAGTGAATTAAGATAACACTACTGCAAGCTTTCCGATGTCTCCCTTACTTTGGACCAACTATAAACATAGTGGGAGTAATTGAAACTATCGACGGTGTATAGCCTTCATACGCCTACAGGAGAGGAACCTGGACGCGGGTACCTGTTGTGTCTTCGGACATAAACGCGGCTCTACCCAGAAGTTATACTTTTGTGGTCCCAGGGTAGAACTAGCCGAGGTGGAGGACTATTATAGTATTAGTGGGAGCGTGCTCCACATACCATTGGTGTGACGGCACCTTTGAGATGTTTCTGACATTTTGATTTCAACCTCCTTAAAATAAAAACCAAAAAAAAAAAACAAAAAAAGGGTTTCTGAGTAAATTTATTCAACCTATAATTGGTTTATTGTCAAGTTCTGCTAAAAATGAACCAAACTCTCGGAACTCCTGGTGACGGTAGTTTGTTAAGAAAGAGGTTTTTCAAGGCGGAAATTTTTTTAATGTTTTCTTAGGCAAAAAACTGTTGGGCTATTAAAATCTAATTACTTCCAATAACCAATATTATTTTGATATTCAAAGAAAAATGCTATTTTTTAATAAAAATGATCGGATGTTTATTTCATTATAAAAAGGAAGGTCTGTCGTTAATAGTGGAAAATTACATCACGCAAATGACCACCACGACCTCGCTTCCTTTTTATGAAATTTTCCATAACTGAATTGCAAAGTGGCTGCCCTATGTCCACGATAGCCTCACGAATTCCATATTTGAGGTCTTGAATCGACCCTGGGCTGTTGGCGTAAGGTGTCACAAGGTGTTAAATGACACGATCTGGGTACTCTTCGAGAAATAATACGGTCCAGAAACTTTTCCCGTAAAAGATCAATGGTTTCGTTGCTTGCGTGGTACGTAGCGCCCTCTGGTTGAAAATAAAAGTTGTCCAGATCGATACTATCCAATTCCGGCCATAAAAAATTGTTAATCATTTCTCGAGGCAATCCAATACAAAATAACACCAGTTATTGGAAAACCTTTTATTTCAATTTTCTTTGATATCTAAAATGGCAAGCCAAATAAAAATAAAAAATAGAAAGTAATTTTGTGAAAATTTCGTAAAACAAAAATGCTATCTGGCAGATTCCTTTCAAAGTTCGATATTTCAGCGAGCAGAGGTCGTATCGAAGTCTACAAAAAATAAAAAACTGGTTAAACAGGATACACGAATCATGTCTCGTGCGAGTGGTTTCTTCGAAAAACTATTTTCCAAGTAAGTGGATCCAAAAAAGAAAGGTTCTAATTTGTTTTAGCAAACTCGAATACCTGTGCCGCTTTTATATGAATGCAGTTTTGCCCAATGTAGTCTAGTCCTGAATTTATTGGATGCAGAGCCAGTTCGAAGAAATCCCGAAAATGCGCCGAACAGATATCGAGTTAATTCTGAACTAGTGCCGAATTAAACCCGAACTAGTACCGAATTAATACCGAACAAGAGTCGAATTGATCTCGAACTCGTGCCGAATTAATCCATAATTAGTACCGAATTCATTTCGGATGGAATGCGTAAAGGTCAAAATAAAGATTTCCATCTCTCAAAATCATTGTTTTATTTAGTAAAAAAGTTATTCAAAAACAAAATTGCATGATAATTTTTGCATATGAATATACATGTAATGTAAGTGTGTATATGTGCATACTAATACTTAAAATAATTGGATTTTCTGCACGTATAATATTCACATACTCATATTGATTGCATGTATGTAGGTATGAAAGTGGTAAATACGAACACGTTCGCCATCAGCTACACATTCGCCCTTTAGGAGTTTTGCATTTGACATTCGATTAAATACTACGTCGTTTGTAAATCATATACTATGTATTTCTGATTGCTTCTTCGATTCTACATCTAGGTTTCTTTCTACATATATTTTTTTAATTTTTCCGAATTTTGTTTTATACTTGACTAGCGGTAAACGAATTTGTGAAACTGTTTGACAACACAAACTTCAAGCTGACCTTGCTGCCATTTACATTTGGAAGTACATATGCAAGTATTTGCAAGTATTTTAAATTTATTTATTTGAATTTGAGTAGGTAAGTCAAGTTGCTGTCACAAGCGAAGCGAAAAACAAATGTTATAAAAAAAAGAAATTTAAAACGGCTACCAGGCATGTCCTTGTCAGTAACTTGGTTATTCGAAAAATAGATTTAATAGGCTCTTTGAAAGTTAAACTATACCACCATTTGAAAAAAAGGAATATTGTGATTTGTTGTTGGCCGAATAACAGGGAGTATTTGACTTCTGCCGTGAATTTTAACCAGATCTTCTAAACACAGTAGCTATTAAAGTGAAGAAATATGAAATAAGTAATGGATGTGAAGCTCTGAAATCTGGATGCTAGTCAAATATAGTCTACCTCAATTGCGCTTTGAAAAGGAAGAGACAGAGATTCATGGATTCATAATTTTTTGAGCACTTAAATGCGAAAGTTGATGTGATTACGCGGTTCCATACATTGATTTAAAAAGTAGAAGAGACTAAATTTGTGTGGTAGGTATGGCAGTGCAACCAAATAACAAGCCTTGGTGACCTAGTATTCCTCTGCTTGATTGGAGTGATTACCGCATAAGCGATTTTTTACGAGTTTAACAAAGATCGCCAGTCGTCATGCTAGCCGGCGCCAATTGGGCACACCAAGCGAAGTCAATTGCTTTTTTCACTTGATCTTTCCTACGCAAAGGAGGCATTCCTCTTCTTTTGCTGTCACCAGCTGGTACCGCATAAAATACTCTCGGAGCTAGAGTAGCGCTGCTCACTATTCCATCGTTTGCGATATTCGTCATCGCCAAATTGCAAAGCTCCAAAAATTTTTCACAGAATCCTTCTTTCGAATACTCAAAGGAACGCCTTATTGAATGAGGATTTTAAGTGGTGCCAGTATAGCCCAGTTCAAACAGCATCCACTTCAATACAACCTAGTCTATGCTTCGGCTTGAATTTTTACTCTGAACATGTAAACTGATGTATTATTGCACACGCGAAATCTATGTCAGTAATCTCATTAACATCAACTCTTGTGTAGAGTTTGACCCCGCTTCTTCTCCAACGTGTGGTTTTCTGTCCAATGCTGTTCTACAAAAGCAGGAATCTTAAGTTGTAGGGGGCCTGTTAATGACAGTTGATCTTTGTGAGAAGCTATTTCATGGTGAAGGGTAGTCAATTTAGAGAATTTTTAATTGAAATAAAACAACGACAACTCAAAATTATTGGACAATCTTTATTAATTTTGTACAGAACCATCCATGATATTAATTTTTTTATTTTTGTTGATAACAACAACAACATTTTTGATGATAAAATATCATTATCGAGTTGTTGGAAGGAAATGTGAAAATGGTTTCCGAGTGGAAAGGGTTAAAGATAATCCCTTTCAAATGTTGGCCATAACAGCGCCGTAATTCGGCCACCCGTAAACACCAATTTTGAGTGACTTGCTGGAGGACTTTGGTCGGTATCGCGTGAATAACTTTAGTAAAGTTGGCTCTCAATGCCTGAATCGAAGGTGGTTTATTCCGAAAGCATTTAGCAGTTAGCCTTTACACACCCCCACACAGAAATGTAGAAAGGTGTGATATCACGCGAACTTGGTGGCCAATCCACTGGCTCGAAGAGAGAGATAAATTATTCACCAAAACGACGACGCAGTAAGTCCAAAAATGAATGAAGTCTTAAAAATAGAGGTGAAGTTTTCTAACTCCTTTTTGTGTGGGAAGAACCCGTGTTATATGATTTGGAATGTTATCTTTTTTTATTCACACACATAGCAAAAGTGTATCGGCGTTCTTTAATATTATTTTATTAAAATTTGGTGCGGCACGCTTACTAATATTTCATTAATTTGAAGAGTTGAATATTGAACTTAAAAAAAATCCCTCGTGATTCCCACCACAAAAGTGTTGTAAAAGCACAGTGCTCTTCCATGGCACTTTTTTTTATAAAATAAGATTTTATTGTGTCGTTTTCACATGCTTCGTGAGGAATTACAAATCGCGAAAATCCCGAAAACTCCGGGATTATTGACAACTAGTCCAGTGAATGTGGGTAATCAACATTCTTAATAGTCGCACACAAACCACTCGACAACAACAGTCGCCAGCCATAGCTAAAAGCACCACTTGTTGAGAAGAAACTTAAATTTGTATGTATGTTCTTAGTGATTTTCAAAGCTCAGTTTTTTAACTACATACTTGAAGTTTTAATTCTAAACTCATTTACTAAATTGCTTTGAGCATCAAAATCTTTCTTTAATCAACTCGATTTGTTGAAACATTTCTCGTTACTAAATCAGATTTCCGCGCCAAAGAGGAAAAAAATAAAATTAAAAAGTTAAGAAATATAAGTGGCAACTGAGTAACGTAAAAAAGCAACAACAACACTAACTTGTATAACTTCAATTCGTTAAGCGTTCAGAACAAGTTTAGCACATGTCACACAGCGCAAAATAAAGCAAGCAGTGGCAGTCGAAGAGGACCAAAAGATAGGCGGCTAACCCCACAAAGTAAGCGAGCCGACGCCAAATCAGCTAAGTCATGCGCCGCTAGCTTAGTAGTAAGGAATGACTTTACAACAGCAATGACGGCAAAGGTAAGACCGACAAAATTAAAATATCACTGCTCAGCAGATGAAACCGGAAACTTATCTGACAACATTATAACGAGCAAATGAACGTGTAAGTATTCGCCTACACACCACAAAGAACTCCTGCTCACATCTGCATACATTCAACGAAAAGAGGATGTTCTAACTCAGCAATCTGGCCACGAGCATTTGCAATCACTACCGTGACGTTGCCCTATAGGTATTTTTTATACTTTAGGGGGTGCATACACCTTTACGTATTGTGTGTGCGTGAGCGTACAATTTTGGCATTTAGATGAACGAAATATCTGCATGCTCATGAAAACTCTGTCACCTATCCGCCCTGCGTGCTTACGCTCAGGGGTCTGAAGCGCTAATGCGAAGGAACTTTCCAAGTGTCTTACAAGTGCCAGATTTCTTCAGTACACAAATATATGCGAGTGTGTATGTATGTTGGGAAGTACTTAGGAAAAGTAATGTATAAAAAGCTGTCGAAGGCATAGGGGAATACTGCAAAAATTTCGACCAAATTGACAAATTTTACTCTGGGGTGTAATATATATGTATGTAATGTACAATAGTGCATATGTCTTGTATGACTATTAAAATCTGTGCATTTTCAAGTTGATACTTGAGCCAAGCGAGTGAAACTATAGCAAAGAAGTGGAGAATTATTTACATAAAGATGTCGTTTCTTTTGATGGGATTAAAAGGGAAAGCCAAGTTTTTGCCTAGGGGAATTAAAAGGTATACCATTTCGAGTGTCTAATTTAAATAAAAAGAGCATTTGTGCACTTTTTGCTGCTGATAATTTTTAAAGTTTTATTTTATTTTCTGTTTATTTTTTTTGTTTCTTTTTTTGTAAGTTAACTTTTTAATTTTGGGTAGCAATATTTATTATACATTTTGTATTCACACTCAAAAAATATATTAATAAAATTATAGAAGATGCTTTAGCTGAGGAATAAAAACTCATACCCTTTTCACCCCAGAAAAAATCAGCGTGCGATACTTGAACTTAGTTGTAGTGAATCTACATTTAAATTTTTTTTAGCGTATCAGTATTTAGTGTAAAGGCGCGTTAGTGTATTTCTTAGGACATCTATTAAAAAAAATATTTCAAAGCTATGAAGTCAGTATATGTTTTCAAGGGTTTCCAAATTTTGTTGGACTCAGAAGGTGAATTATTATTAGATGTGGGATTTTTGCGGCATAATGCGTGAGAAATTAAAAATCGTTATATTAGAAGAAGTCTTTATATATATTTAGTAAGGTCAGTATTGGAATATTTTACAGTAATTTGTAATTCAATGCATGCCGTTTATTCCCAAAGGATCGAAGCAGCGCAAACAGAATAAGCAAAAACAAAATTTGCTCTGCAATCTCTTCAATTAAAGAAGCCTTTTCATCTTTTTAGGCATACTGAATATTAATAAATTTGAAACAACCTGCTTGAAGGCATATAATACACTCACTGATATTTATGTATATGTGCCAACTTTATAGTTGCCAATTATTTTTCGAGTAGTTAAGATACGTGCGGGCTAAGACAAGTGCGCAAGAAAGCTTATTTTAAAGTAATATTTACGTATTTGGTATGCATCGGTCCAAACAGACCACAGAACTAATTTTCACCGTCGGCTTGGTTTTGAAACCTTTTGCGATGAAATCTTGTCCACCGCAAATTTAACCCCACACTTGCGTTCCTTTATATTTCGGGCCGTCATTTGTCCTCGCCTGTGCATCCCTGGCAACGAAACATCAATTCATAGAAAAAGTTGTTTCTAATGTGGTCGCTCCTTGGCAGATAATAGCGAGCCTCCGTGTGTATTTTGGCCAAGAAAAAGCTTCTTTGTAAGGTGAATGCGTACGCAGATGACGTGGCACTTATTGTCAGAGGCAAGTTTCTAGATACTCTGATAGAACTGATGCAGGGTTATCTGAATCTAGTTATAAATTGGACCGCAAATTGCGGCCTATCGATAAATCCTTTGAAGGCGGAGCTCGCCTTATTGACGAGGAAATACAAAATACCAAGAGTGTTTCTCCCCTCAATAGGGGGCGTTCCATTGGTGCTCTCTGACAAGGTGAAGTACCTAGGACTCATCCTTGACAGAGGTCTAACATGGAAGTCAAACATTGAAGGAGAATTAGGAAGTCAATAGTCGCCTTGTATGGTCGCAGGGGCGCTATCGGTAAAAGATGGGGCCTCTTGCCTAAAGTCACTTTTTAGCTTTATAACACGATTATAAAACCAATCTTGCTATACTGAGTCCTTGTTTGGTGGAAATCGCTAGAAAGGGTGGTGTCAGTTAAGAAGCTGGAGAGGGTACAAAGGTCTGCCCTCATTAGAATCAGTGGGACGCTGCTTACCACTCCTACTCTAGCGCTTAACGCTATGCTGAATGTGGCACCCGTGGACTTTGTGGGAAAAACTACCGCTGCACGCATCGCAATCAGACTAAGATCTTCGGCCCATAGGTAAGACTTAAGTTACGGACACTCTAGCACCCATAAACATTTTGAGTTCATCCCCATGGTGCTAGACCACTGTGCACCCACGCTAGGTCCGAGCGGACCGTTTTCTACTCATATTCCCTCAAGGGATAAGTGGACGGGGGGTACAACATTTGGCGGCAAGGCATGGCAAACATGTTCACGGATGGCTCAAAGTTGGACGGAAGGAGCTTCCCATCAAACTTAAATTCAGGCTTCCGGACCACTGTAGTGTTCTTCAAGCGGAGGTAAATAAATATTTACTCTGATAGCCAAGTGGCAATTAGGGCTCGTTGTTTGTGCATTTGAGATTGGTCGGGGAATGTCTGGCTTCTCTCTCGATTGCATCCGAATACTTCGTCATCAGGCTCATCCGTGGGTTCCCGGTCACAGCGGCATAAAGGGAAACTTCTGGGCTGATGAGCTGGCTAGACAGGGAACTTTGGAGACGGTTTCGTCGCGAAACGAGAGAATTGGGGTTCCCCTGAGAACCTGTGGTCTGCTCCTGGAAAGATGGGCCTCGAGTAAACTCAGCGAACGCTGGGCTAGTGCGCAAACGTGCAAGGTCGCGAGATCCTTCTGGCTACGGGTAGATTGGGGACGCTCAAGGGAACTCCTAAGGCTAACAAAGCCCCAGCTCTCGAATTTGGTGGGCATCCTTACCGGACATTGTCCGTTAGGTGTTCATGCCGTGAGACTTGGGATTGCCTCAAGTCCGTTCTGCAGAAACTGTCTGTCTGTCAACACCTTCTTCTCAACTGCCCTGCCCTCGTCTGGCAAAGTCTTAGACATCTGGGCTCTCACTTTTTCGCTACGCCTGCGGATATAGCCGGTGTAAATACCATAAATTTGGTGAAGTTCATCAGTAGCTTGTTGCGGCTAACTACGAATGCAAATCAGCCACCGTCGGCGTCGTCGTAAAATGTATGGTCATCATCGTCTCTAATCCCAAGGCTCCTTCTCCCTTCCCTTCTTCTTTCTCCTCTCCCATGTATGGCACCACAACGGACGAATTTTTAATATTTATCCAAGTGTGCCCTTAGCTAGGGCAGCCATTTAACCTAACCTAACCTAAGCTCCTCATAAGAACCCACTGGATGTTCGAAGGTTACTGCAGGTCCCTCCATATGTGGAAAAATATCAGAGAAAGAAGAAGGACCTCGACCAAACGCCATCAAAATTCAACTTTCCTAAAAATTCTGACTAAAAAGTGTGGAAATTTGTAAATTTTTTTTTTTAATTTGTGAAATGTTTAAAATTTGTACTTATGTGTTTCTTGTTTGTAGGAGATTCAATTATGTTCTCGTAAAAAAAAAATTTTAAATAAAATTAGAAACAAATCAGTTGCTCAAACTTATCAATTAGCCCTAGTATGATACTATACTTAGTAACGCAGCATATATAATTGCATCCTTAGATACCACAAACTCAAGAGTGTCTTGCAATATTTACCCACTAATTCCAATTCCGTTTGTGATAGTCATAGTAGAAATGGAAATAAGCAGTTAGAGTGGCGAAACTTTCATTTCCATTTGCTAACCTGTGGCCAGCAACACTCACATAGTTCGAAATCTGAAGTGTAACTTCTAATTCATTTAGTTGCTTTTGCGTTTGCAGAAGTGTTTGAATGTATTTCTTACCCCTTGATGACTGATGTGATTTGTCATTTTGTAAATAATATGTGCACTTTCGAAATCGAGTTAAAATGTAGCCAAACATTGCGCAAATGAGAAAATGAAAGGCAAAATTCAAAAACATCGCATATACGCTTCGTGCACTCAACCAGTCAGCCAGCCATCAAGGTAGCCGGCCAGCCATTGAGCCATGCTAACGGTTAGTCAGCAAATGCTCTGTGCATTTTAAATCTTCTCACACAAACACCATCTACAACGTTGTTATGTGCAAAAGTATGCTTGTGTTTTTTAAGTTGAAAGATACTGAAGGAAAGACCTATTGAATTACTGAACGCCAGTCGTGGGTAAAGTAAAGCAGCTACTGTCACTGTTGGTGTTGACTAAGCGCACAAGCACATGCCATATGTCGACATCAAACACTACACAGATGGTCGCATCCAGGCATAGTCTTGATTTGTTTGCATGCGCTTCTATGTGCGTATACACACCTTCTATGCCAAAAAAAACGGAGTTTTTACAAAGATTGAGCTCCAAGTTTTGCGAAAAACATTTTTTATACTTCGATGCCCAAACTTGCATGCTTTTCCCAGTGATCAAGCGAGGTATCGATACCCTTTTTAAAATCTTGCTTAGTATGGCAGGTGTAGGGGTTTAAATGATTCAATTGATTCATGGCGCTCGTCTCTCTTTGACAGAAGTATGTTTGGGAATAAATGCTGGTCGAATAGGGCCAAACACGTTTTGTTATGATATAAAATAATTTTCCTTTTTGTCACTCACTTGCAACTTTTGACCGATGAGGTGGGACATTAACCTGCTAAAGTTATCAGCTGGCAATTTTTCGATCCTCTGTTTATCATCAAACATCTCAAGACGCCCAAATAGAAGTCTAACGTAATTGCATTATAAAGTGAAACAAAATTCGTTTTTCTATTAAAAATTCTCTCTGAATCACAAAAATAACGAACAGAATCTTCACTTTTCACATATTTAGTTGACTTTTTATATGATTTTCCGCTGGTGACCTCCATTCAGCAATTTTACACTTGGATTCGAGCTCAGTTTGATGATGAAAAAACAAAGAAATGGAATACCCTGGCATTTTGTTGATTTTCATCTCGCTATTTAAATTATAGTTTAAAAAATGTTCGAGCTCGTATTCAATACACTATGACTTGTCATCAGCAATGATCATTTTCAATGTTGACCTTAGGATGCTCAGTTGGTTCGATCTTGTTGCTGTCTCTGACAGACGCGGGTTGTATAAGGCCTTAACTTTGCTTATGAAAGTCTAAGTGTGCGGTCGAAATGCTATACAAAAAAGGTCATCCGTGGAAAGTTAATCATCCTTGGAAATCCGACAGCTGCAGTATACGAAAAGCCATGTAATGAAATTAATATAAAGATTTTCTTCACTCAAAACACTTTCCTTTTTATTAAATAAAAAGTGATTTAAAACCAAATTGGATGATTAATTTTGCGCCACCATGTAATTGTTTACGAAGTTCTATTTTAGTAATTCCTGTTGAATATTTCTTATTACAGTGTGCAACAAAATACAAATTTTTACAAAACACAATGTTGAGCTTCCAATATTTTTTGGTAGCTATATTGCGAAATAAAAACTACGTTTTTTAATACGTTATAATTAATATTTTAATTTACTGCGTGGCCGTGTTTACAAAAAGGTTCAACTGCTAATGCTAATTTGCGAATATTTGCACGTATATATATGTGCATATGTAACTGTATTAGGCAAGCGAAAGGAGAAGTAATGTTATGTATACATATCTTATGCTAGGTAAATGCCTGCGTATACTTTGTATTTTTGTATGCCGTTAAGCGAAAAGGAATATTGTAAGGAATGTATAAAAACTGAAAAATAATATAACATGACATTTTAAGGTGACCAGCTTATGGCCGAAATTATAAATATTGGCTATAGTTAAAAAGTTAGTTTGTAGGTTGTGGAACGGGATTAGCTGCTGCTCCGAACACACAAAGTTTCCACAGTAGACTATGATAAAGTGGGCTCAGAAATAAAATCTGTCATGCAACGTTTTGCAATTTTAGGTCTATGTCTTTAGGAAGCCTAAAAAATTGTATTTATAAGATTGAAGAAGCACACTAGATCACACGACAATGGATAAGAAAGATCAAATTATAATTTTTTTTTAATAAAAAACATGGTAAAATATATTTAAAAAAATTAAAGCATAGTTCAAAAAAATTTCTAAAATCTAACAAGGCAAAAAACACGTTTCAAAGAAATTTCAAATTAAAAAGAAATTTTTAAAAATGTATGCATATTTTTAAATAAAAAATAATAATTCTAAAAAAAGTGGTAATAGAAAACGTTTCTTTTATATTTGTTAAAGTGATAATGGAAAATAGAATATGACATTCCACTGGCCATTTCCAAGAGCACTCGTAAACTAGCGTTAATGAAATATGAAATCGAGTTGATTTTTACAAATTAGCTTTATTCCAAATTTCAACACCGTAAGTAAAAACAAACTTTCAAAACTCAATGTGATTCTTGAGCACCTTAAAACTTGCACCTTACAAAATTCAATGGGCTATAAAACTATTTGAAAATTTTCTAAAAATCTGATAAAAATTTGAAATTTTCATTAAGGGTTATTGATTTATTTTATTTCTACAAATTTTCAAACTGAAATTTATTTCGTTTTTATAGGTAAACTAATTTTATTTATATAAAAAAAATCATAAAATTGAGTAAGAAACAAATAAATTGTTCAAACTTTTCAATTAGTGTATATGGTGCTGAGTTCGGGTGAAATCGGTATGTATGTATGCATCTCGGTTAGTATTTATAAACTCATACCAATAATCATACCTCCTAAGTGATAATTATATTCCATATCTATAAGCCCTTGTAGCAAGAGAAAAGTCTGCATATTTATGGCTCATACTACTTGTAGATGCTTCAAAGAGAAGGGCCATGTTAATACGTTATTACTGTAGCAAAAAAATCAGAAAAAGTAGGCAAAGAATCCTAGGATATTACAATTTCGCTGCAGTGAGATAATTATCTTGTATTTTAATAAGACAAATACTGTTTGTGGTGATGAAGATGTGGGGAGGGTATCAAAGGCGCAATATTGAACTCCTTTCTATAGGGTTTTCCAAACAGAGGTGTTATTTTGATATTCAAAGAAAACTGCTATTTTTTAATGCAAATGATCGGATGTTTATTTCAGTATAAAGAGGAAGGTATGCCGTTAATAGTGGAATATAACATCAAGCAAATGACCACCACGACCACGCTTACAGGACAATCACCTTTTCATGAAATATTCAATAACCGAATTGCAAAGTGGCTGCCCTATGCTCTCGATAGCCTTTCGAATTCCATCTTTGAGGCTTTGAATCGACCTTGGCCTGTTGACGTAGACCTTCCCTTTCACGTGGCCCCAAAGAAAAAAGTCACAAGGTGTTAAATCACAAGATCTCGGTGGCCAATTGTGATCACCTCTTCGAGAGCTAACACGGTCTAGAAACTTTTCCCGTAAAAGATCAATGGTTTCGTTACTTATGTGGCACGTAGCACCGTCTTGTTGAAAACAAACGTTCTTCAGATCAATACGATCCAATTCCGGCCATAAAAAATAGTTAATCATATCTCGATAGCGATAGGTAACACCTGTTATTGGAAAGCCCTTTAGTAGACAGCCGTGCGGTGAGTCGACTGAATACTCTGAACAAAGTGATTAAATGCATGAACGTACATAACAGGGTACTGCCTGAATTTTTAGAGCTTCCTATTTCCTGAACGTTGAGTAAAAATTTTAAGAAAATCAGACAAAAACTTCACGCGTTATATGACTTTGACCACAGGCGTCTAGTTAAGAATTTTTTAAGCAAATTTGATTGATTTATTTAATAATTTTGATTTTTTGCGTTTTGAGAATTCTGTGCTTTCCAGTGAAATATAGAAATTACCTAGTTTTTTGAAGGAAACTCATTTTTGAAGTGCAGTACAACACATACCACCCAAGATGATGCAGAAACCAGAGTTATTTAAATCTTAATATCATTTTCTTTTTCTCAGTATAACAATACTGATAATACGAAGTGGTCGCCGTAGCCGAATGAGCTGGTCTAATGTCAAATTCATATTCCGAGCGCGTAGCATCAATTGATAGAAGCAAGTTCTGCTAATAGCAATCGCTTCTTTGCAGGCAATGGCATTTGAGTATATTTCTGCCATGACAAAGTTCCTCATGAAAAATCTTCAGCCAATCGGCGGCAGCGGAAAACTGAAGGCAATGTAAAGGGTGGTTAAATTTCAAGGGCCGATGTTGAATGTAAACGTCAAGATTTTCTGCATTTTATTCCACATTTTTCAATTTCAGACTTACTCAATTTGAACCATGGAAAGATACCCAATCGAGCAACGCGTTGAAGTTATTCGGGCTTATTATGAAGACGGGCGTTCAAATCAAAATGCCTATTGCGCACTTCGTGAAAAAAATCAAATTCAGTGATGAGGCACATTTTCGCCTGAGTGAATTCGTCAATAAGCAGAATTGCCATATTTGGGCGAATGATAATCGAAGAGTGATTGCCGAAAAACCAATGCACCCACAAAGAGTGACTGTTTGGTGCGGTTTATGAGCCGGCGGCATCATTGGGCCGTATTTTTTCCAAAATGAGGACGGTCAGGCAGTTACTGTGAATAGTGTTCGCTATCGTGAGATGATAACGAACTTTTCATGGCCCGAATTGGAAGATATGCATTTGGACGATATGTGGTTTCAACAGGACGGTGCCACTTGTCACACAGCTAACGAAACAATGGCTCTTTTGCGGGATTTGACACCGTTGGACTTCTTTCTTTGGGGTTATTTGAAAGAAAAGGTGTACGTTGATAAGTCAGCAACAATTCAAGAGCTAAATGATGAGATAATTCGGCACATTAACAGCATAGAACCTCAATTATGCCTCAGCGTCATCGAAAATTTGGACCATCGGATGGAGGTGTGCCGCCGAGGCCGCGGCGGCCAGTTGGCCGATATTTTATTCCACATATAATTGAGTTATACGAATATTATCATAATAAAGAGAAATGACAATACTTTCCTAAAAACATTCTATTTCATTCAAGATCAACTCCGGCCCTTGAAACTTAACTACGCTTTAAAATGCCATGTTTATTTATTTTTAGGTGCTTGGTCAAATTCTTTCTCCGTATTGTCGTGTGAGTTATTCCACAAATCTACAACAGAATGCAACATTTTCCAACGCAAGTCGCCATAAGTTTTCTTTTTCTCTAAAAAGCTTCTTTTTTTATTAGAGGATGTACACCTGCGTGCATGGTTTTTATGGCGCACGTGTGATTTTAAAGAGTATCCTGAGGCGATCATTTGTTTGAAATTTGTGATTCACTTGAGTGACTGACTGCCTGATGCACACTTGAATGTGTTAAGTTATTCCAATGAAATGTTTCCCTGTATTTCTTTGCAAACACATTCATCATCTACACACACACATATGTATTCGTACGTAGACTGTTTGTAAGTTGCACATTTTTGCTTACAGCTCCTCATATGTTGCTCCCTTCATTTACTCGTTGCTGCTTTTTTTTTACTTTTTTTTCTCAAACATCACTGAAAACGGCCATGGCTTCGCATTTCAGCTATCTATTTATGCCCTTACAAATGTCTATGCAAACATAGGTGTTCTAGATACACAAATATACTTACGTTCATGTGTATGTAAGCAGCAGGAGCTCATAAGTACAGGTATCACTACAAGCTTTTCTCATCTACCGCTTGCATGCCGGAGAAAAAGGTCATTGCGTGCATTTCTACATGTCCTTTGCTAGCTGCTATGCTTAGCCAGCAAATGTGCAAATATTCCACCACTTTTGGATCTATGTGTATGTGCGGCCGTATGTCAGCGTATATTACCAGCATCCGTTTTTTATGCCTGTGTGCATAATGACTGAATTCTACAATGTTGAGCTTACTACCCAGCATTCCGCTACATAAACGTTTTGATATGAAATATTCATCGTGCCTTTGGGTTCAGAATGGTTAAATGTCTAACATAAAGCAGATTTGTGAAGGTGGTGAGATTAAGGTATGAGGAGAGAATGTGCCAGACATTAAAGATAAACGACGAGTGTCATAAGTCGAAGCGGAAGTCTATTTATACTGTATGGGAATACCTCTAATATAAAGTTGCATTGAAAGTATGTGCAGGTAAGTGAATGTGCACATAGAAACCTATATATGCACATACAAAGGTGAGTTAAATCAGACAAAAAGCAAAATTATTTACTCTTTATAGTATATCGAATTGATTGTGTATGAAAATGATTAAAATGTTTCCGCATTAAAAGAAAAATTTCACTTTTAGATTTATCCTCATATTCCTGATTACACTTTGTGACAGTGATTCGGCATTTTCATGGTGATTAAGCACAAATTGTGGGTCTGTTAAGACGAAGGAGAATGATATGGGAGAAATTTCCTGTTTCCGGGTGGTTTGATGTGAAAAATCACTTAGAATGAATAATTAAATAAAAACGGACTAAGTCGTGGGAATTTATAGGTCTACAGCTCATGTTGGATATCCTTAAAAGTAAAGGGTGTTTTTTTAGAGGTAGGGTTTTCAAGATGAAATAAAACGTATATATTTTAATGTTATGGCCAAGAATTTAGCTTTATTATAAAGATAAGGGTTTGTCATTATGTTTTAAAAATGATACCCATTCAACCAAAAGTGAGCTTCATCGCTGAACAAAATTTTCTTCGATGCGTCGTGCGAACCGAACCATTATTTTCGTAATAAATTTGCACGATTTGCAAACGTTGTTCAGGTGTAAGTCTATTCATTATGAAATGGCAAACCAAACTGAGCATAAATCAAGTGACAGCTGTCAAAAAGACCATCTACGAAAAAAGTAGTGCCAACTTAAAAACCTAACCTCTAAAAAAACACCCTATATTTGCCGCCAATTAAAGTGACTGAAAACTTAACAACCAATTGTACAATATGCGACAATTTCCCATTAAAGTTTTTCGTATCCGAGTAAATTATCATATGGGTGTGATATAATAATAGTTTTCCAAAGGGAACTAAATGCAATCTTGTGGTGGAATTATTTTTCCACTTTTATAATGAATTCGACACATATGCTGGTATTAAAAAGTCTATTTTATTAATATTTGGTCCGCTTTTAGTGAAAGTTTCACCTAATACTGCATACTAAGTATTTTTATTTTCATTTCAAAGGACAAAATTTTCGTGAAATGAACTGACACTCTTTCTGATATTAGCATGAAACGCAAAAGAATACAAAAGCAATGTATTTAATTATTGGAAAAAATGTTTGCTTACTATTCGCCAGAACAAATATGGAACAACAATATCCTTTACAAAATATGTTAAAAACTGATAATTTTTTTTCGAATTTACTTATGAGTTATTATAGTTAAAAAATGATATATGTGTATGGTAAGGGTATAGATAAATGTAGTAATATGTATATACCTCAGCATAGTTTTTCTTCCTGTGTTACAAACACAATGTGAAGTCCAAAATAAACAAGACTGAGCTAAAATAGAAGCGACAGGGGCTTTGTTCTGATAACTTCGAGTTTATTTATTCAAAGTAGTCCCCTCTGGCCTCGATACACTGTTTTGGGCTTTCCAAAAGATTATTTCAGGTTATTGACCGGAATGTCTTTCAGGATGTCGGTACAAGCCTTATGGATGACCACTACAGACGCAAAACGATTTCTTTCATGACCAAATGCAATTTACCGAATAGGTAGAAGTCACAGGGAGCCATACCAGGCGAATACAATGGGAGATTGATGGCTTAAATGCGATTTCTAGTCAAAAAATCAGTCACAAGAGTGGATCGATGAGATGGTGCACTATCATGCAATAAGCGCCAGGTTCCTCCTTCGCGGTATTCAGGGTGAATTCGATGAATGTGATGCAACAAACGCTTCAAAACACCATGATAAGAAATTGCATTGTCGGTTTGGCCCATTGGCATGAACTTCTTGTGAATAATTGCCTTGGAATCGTAAAAACAAATAACCATCGGCTCGATTTTTGACTTCTCCAAACGCGATTTGGTGGGTGGTAGCTTGCCTGGTGCCTTCCACTTGGCACTTTTACGCTTAGTTTCAGGTTCATGTTGGCAACACTACTTTTCATCACCAGTTACAATGTTTTAAAGGAAGTTCTCGTATCTTCTCGCCTCTTTAATGAGGTCTTTCGAATGCTGAATTCTGTGCATTTTTTGGTCCTCAGTTAACTTGTGCGGAATGAAACATGCACATACCTTTTGTAAGCCCAAATGATCAGTTAAAATGCCATAAATCGATATTTTGATGATGTTCAACTATATAAATTCCATGAATTTTTGATAAATTTACGAACAATTTCGATAGAGTTTTCGGTTATTACTGATTTTCAGCGGCCCGTATATTCAGTGATTTTTAATATAAGTCCTCACAACCATCTCTGAAACGTGTAAACCACTCATGAACTCTGACACGAGATAGACAATCATCGCCATAAGCTTTTTTCATCAATTTATATGTTTCGGTAAGCCGATTTTAAAACAAAATTTGATATTAGCTCTTTGTTCGGAATTTATTTTTGTACCGATGCATTGACGCTTTAAGTCAGCTAGGCATGTAACTTCCAACGCACTAACACATCAAAAATGTTTTTGATGGCGCCAGTTTTTTTTTTTTTGGACTTCACCTTGTACGTGAACAATTTTGAACTTTTCACCCGTCACATGAAGTATACGCAGTGGATACCTCTGTCTACGTATTTTCTTTCGAAAATTAACAGTTCTAACTAAACAAAAATTGATGAAGAAATGCAAAACTGAATATGCATCATTAGTGCATAAAGTCTCCACTTTCCATGTGCATATGCAAATTTTGCTGATTAATAAAAAGCTGACTTTAGTCCGATGATGTATTGAGGATTTTAGATTTGCTTTTTTTGGTATAGGTAGGTCTCCTACGAAATGTAGCAAATATTTGGGTCAGCGCTTGTTTTAAAATCATTTTAAATTCCAACAATTATTAATCTTCAATAATTTTCTATCAAAAAGTTTGTCTGTAATAACAATAATAAGAAAAATTCCCCATTAATTTCAGGAACATCATTCCTAGTGAAAATTAAAAAAAAAAACACAGAACTTACTAAACCTTTTCTCAATTATTGCATCCCAGAGAGCATTTTAAACAAAAGGAGAAACTGAAAATATATTTTGGTTGAGAATTATAATAACTTCTCATACATAATGATAGTGCACTTCGTGTAGTACCGTAAGTTAATGGCCTAAAATGCTTAATATATTAGTGAAAAAATGACATATTTAAAATGCCTGAATATAGAAATGATAGAAAAAATAATTGAAATAGAAAGACAATAATAAATTTTGTCTAATATTTTCAGTATGAAATCATCGATCATTTTGCTGTGTTCACTAATATGCAAATTTATAAATAACGTGCAACATCAACACAAAGAGTGCTTCACCATGAAAGCAAAGCAACCAAAAATCACAATCTTCTAACGTAAACATGTATATAGATGTTATAATTTATGTTTATGTATATGGAAAAAGTACACTTCGCGTCAAAGTGATGTCACATAAAAAACTATATCTCTTCCTCTAATAAAAGTCTATAAAAATCAAATTTTCAAATAAAAAAAATGCATTTTTAAGAAGTTTAGTATAATGAGGCACAAGTATGACGTTTGTAAAAACATCCCGCAGATTTCTATAATTTTTTTCCTGATGGTGTTGCGCAAAAAAATTAAAGAAATCTAGAAATTCTAATTAAAAACCGTAGATTGAAAGAGAAAAACCGAGGAGTGAGCAATTTCTGGAATTTTTCTAATTTTTTTTACAAAATTTTAAACTTGAATTTATGTGGTTTTTATAAGAAAATGAGACTTTTAAAAAAATAAATTGAACCCTTAAAAAAAGAAAAGAAGTAAAAACTGCTCAAAATGCTGATGTGTTATTGTTCGTCGCGGGCTGTACATATGTATGTCTGTACGTATGCGAGCCAAGTCATGTTGCCAAAATGTCTGAAACGATGAAACGAAATTAGCATACTTAATGTGTGCCACGTTATGTTATTAGCTTGACACACTTACCTAGGTTGGCGAAAATGTACCAACTCACACACACATATATGCATAAATCCATACATATACACATGCATGTATACCCTATGACCAGAAAGTACCGGAAATGTTTAAATAAATCAAAATAGAGTTAAATTTCCAGCAATATTATTTTATCTCCTTCAAAATGTGAACCGTCTGAAGCAACATACATGTGCCAACGTTTAACCGAGTCCTCACTGCACCCCTGGTAGGCCGACGAAGGGATGGCCTTCAGCTCCTTCGTCGCATTCTCTTTGATCTCTTCTATCGACTGAAATCGCTTTCCACGAAGTGGTAACTTCAACTTGGGAAACAAAAAGAAGTCGCACGGGGACATATCAGGTGAACACGGTGCTTGCACGATGGTATTTACTTGGTGTTTGGCGCTGTCGCGTTATCATCATGCAAAATCCTAGAATTGTTTGCCCACATTTCCGGCCGTTTGCAATATACAGCATCTCTCTAACGCTACAAAATGGATAAATAATGTTCTTTATTGACTGTCTGACCTATCAAGATAAGAGAAAAATATGGACCGGTTCCCATGTGCGCGGTTCGTTTAAATTAAACATTTCCCGTACTTTTTGATCATAGGGTATACTTGGCATGTTTATGTTTTTATGTCGGTTTCTTATTATAAAATTGTTTGTGAATACAGACAACAGCGTAAGCAAATAATTTGAATGCAGAACAACAAATTTGTGCACACGCACACAAACACTCTAATGGCAATACCTGTAGGGAAAGCCTGAATTGGTGAAATAAATCTCGGGTTGAAAAGTAGCATGAATTACTCTGCTACTCATGTTTTCAATAACGAGATTTGACTATAAAGTGTAGCCTTATCAAAGAATGAAATATAGTCTTTACCAGTTATTCTCTATGAAATTGCATAGGAGTTGCCTTTTTACTCTGAAAAAGTTACAGGTTGGTGTGGATTTTGAGCCGGTGGTTTAGTTGCTGCTTTGAAAGTAAACATAAGCGGGAAATATTATATTAAAAATCTGTATTAGATTAAAAATAGAATATTACACCGTGCGACAAAAATTTACTTTTTTGTTATCAAGGAAAATTTCAATATACACGTGAAATTATAGATTTGTTGGGGTTATCTTGCGTGCTGGTTTTTCATTTGCTCATCAATTTAATTTTTGAATGGAGGAAAGGCATTCACTGTGGGTACTTTATTACTTAGGAGGAAGGTTCAACTACTGTTTCTACGTTTTTATACAATTATAAGAATGACGAAGAATGAGGTAGGTATTACTATGATACTTTTTTATACCTTTAATCGATAATTTTTCAAAGGTACTTTTTTCAAAGGCCATTACTGCCACAAATTTTTTCTCGCGAAAACAAAACTAAAATTGGTTTTAATAGCTAATATTTCGTTTGATATACATAGATATATCATATAGTGAGCATAATAATTTAAGACAATTAAAAAATAAAAAAAATTTAGTTTTTTGATTTTTTAAAGCCCTTAAAAAAATTAAATTGCTCAGGAAATGAAAAACTACAGAGTGCAGAATTACTTAAAAAAATCCATAATTTAACGAGTCAATGCAATTTTTCTTGGAATACTTGAAATGTGTATAAATGGAGTCGCTCGATTGCACTTGAGTTGTTTAATTTTCTTTCAAATTTTGAATTTTTTAAATTGAACTACAATGCTGTCCTATAAATATCAAATTAAAAGTTTCTTTTTACGATGATTTCTACATCCGACTCAAACAAGTGTAGACTTTTTTCTTGAAACAATGTGAAACAACTCGAATTTATTCATATTTTCGGTAAACAGATCTACCTATCTGTAATAATGTAATAAAACACGCGAAGGCTTTGCAAAATGTAACTGAAATTTTTCATGGCACGTTCTAAGTTGTCTTCAAAAAGGTTGTAAAAATGGTTAAACTATATGCCTGAGCAAAACGAGAGGTTAATATATATGCAGTAAAATTTCACTGAAAATATTTTCTTAAAGTATTTCTAACCATTTTAGCTCCCATTTAAAAGGGTCGCTTGGACCTTTACTTCAAGAAACTCCGCAAGAAACGTTGTTCAAAAGGGATTGAAGTAGTAAAGTGTTCTGGAAAATTATTCTTCCAAAAAATTGCCTAGGGTTTTCTCAAACAAATCATTCAGCTTATATACCTATAGCCTTTCTGAGATAATTGATGGCAATAACACCACGAATATTTAAAAAAAAACCTTTTTCTTGGTTTACATCCTAGTTTTTCTGCACAAAAAATTGTGTTTAAGGGGTTAGGGGACAGCCAGGCTGCACTGAAGGCCTTGGAGAACGCGAAGCAAATGTAAGAAGAAGCTTAATTCAGTCGCAAGACAAAACTGGCTTGTCCTTATATAGGTTCCAGGACAATCCGGTGTTCAAAGAAACGAAATTGCCGACGAATTGGCCAACCATGGATCAGCGGTTCCCCCACAAGGGCCAGAGCCAATAATCGGGATCAGTCCCGCAGGAATCACGAATTAGATCACTGATTATGTAGGTAATGTACGTAAAGAGCGATGGTTCGGTTTAGAACGCTGCAGAACTGCAAAGTGTTTTGTGACAAGTTCGAACAGAAAACTGTCAAACTTTCTACTAAAACTTAGAAGGAAAGACGTTCGGTGAATGGCCGGTATCATTACAGGAAACAACCTATGTGGTCAGCATATGAGCACCATTTGAATCATTGAGGACCTAATGTGCCTGTCATGCTTGGCGGAGGTGGATAGCACTGAGCACTTCCCTTGTGAGTGTCCTGCCTTTGCTAGAGCACGGCTACGAGTTTTGGGTTCCGATGTCATGAGAATGAGTAATATTCCTTCTGTAAAACTGGAGTATATTTAAAGATTTGCCAAAGACTCTGGGAAATTTTCACAGGACTAACTATCTCTATGTCTGTCTCTATTCTTTTCTATACTTTTCTCCTTCCCTCCTTGACTATCTACCCTCTTTCCAATGGGCTTTTTAGCCTGAGTGTTTTAGGAGCCACCAAATCTCCGGGTGCTCCTTGGCTCGACCTTTTCAAATTTCAAATTTCAAGGTGCAGTCAGAGGTCCGAAAACATGATGATTTTCAATAATGTTTTTTTTTTGCTAGTCAGGTGCCTTGTTTAACAAAAATAAAAACACCATTAATACATCATGTGTCGACTTGACTTTAGAAAATGTTAAAAAAAAAAAGTTAATAAGTGTATAATAAAAAGATCGTGGTTTGTGTGGAGCCCGTTTCTCCAGAAGTCCCTTGCGGTGATCATCACAAGTCTTTGCAGATTCATTTAAAATCAATCGGACAAGAGAAATTAGTTTTATTAATAGATAATTTGATTGAAGCCTCAGAAATATTTTTCAGATTTTCGCGAAAAAAACCGACAATTAATTGTTTAAAAAATTCGAAATTCAAAAAAAAAAACTCCTTCCATCAGCCACGAGCTTTTTGTTTCAAAGGTGGGCCAATTTTATTGAAATCTATTGTACCAAGCAGTTTTTAAGTTACAGTGCTCACCAGTTCAAGAAATATAGTTTTGAAAAAAAAAAACGCATTTAAAGTGTTTGCTACTTTCTCTCGAACGCTTCGGAGCGCCCGAGCGCCCTTTGTTCATTGTTGAATAACTCGAAAAGTATTTGCCGGACTCACTTCAAATTTTCACTAAATATTTTTAAGATATTAAACTTTGAAAAATGCAAAAAAAAGTTCATTGTTTTGAAAATTCTGACTACCCCTAACCCCTTAAAGAGCGCGTCGCAACGTCATCTGCTCTAATTTTTAGCAACTTATTGATCCATTTTCGCGATCTATCGAACCTACAACTACGAAATGAAAAACAAAATGCGCAGTGAGGGGCAATATTCAATATTCAATTCGAATTGTGTAGTATAAAACTATCAGTTCTTTATACCTCCACGAGAGTAACTAAAAATGATTCTAAATTCACTAAGAGCATTATCTACTAGAAAATTTTCCTACAGGCATGTGACAACTAATCTACATACTTACATTCTTCCTCCATAATTGTATACCTACTTGTACACAAATAACAAAATCTAAATAAAGTGAACATAGACGACCAACACATGCTAATGGCAAAAATGACAGAAGTAGTGCTTTGCATAATGACAAGCCTCGCAAGGCTCACGAAGATGCCGATGATGCCAATGCGTTGAAGTGTTGTGCTACATCGGGGTGAGTTAGGTAGGTAGTTGTTCAGGCTCAGCAAAGTTGCTGATGATGAGTTGCTGGCAGTATCAACGCTATATCGTCGAAGTAGGCGTTGATGCAGTGTAAGAGCACAGCATTTAGCTGCCGTCCTTCCCCCTGAATACTTGTCCACTGCATGCCTTTGCTTTGCTTGTCGCAAATTTGCGCAGTTTTCCGTTCCTCAATGTTTTAAATATTTTTAGAAAATTTTGTTTTGTTTCTTTGTTTTTCTCTTTTAAGAAGTTTTCATCTGCATACATTCTTTTATAAGCATACGAGTATTTTGTGTGCGAGCGAGCGTTGCTTACATTTTAAAATTTCATGAACACTTAAGTTATGCTAAAATATGTTGTCAATGCTGTTGATGCTCATTGTTGTTGAAAATTGCTGCTATTTTCTCATTATTTATGTACGAGTATTTTGTTGTTCTCTTTAAGCTGTTGCTAATGTTAATGACGCTGTTATGACAACCGAAACTAAACGTGTCCTGAATTGCACGTGATTTTTACAGTTAACATGAGTGCTTCAAACAAAAAAACAACTTAAGGCAAAACAACAAAATGCACGACCTTGCAGTTGTGAATGACAATGAACTCATTTGGAATGGAAGTAAAAAATAAGAAAAGAAAGAAAATTAATAATGGGTTTAAAATAAATGCAGCTCAGCAAAGCGGCGTTCAATCGCATAGACATGCATATGTTGTCAAAGCAGAAATGCGGCGCGTAGAACTTTTACAGCTGGCTTAGTGTGGTGAGTAGACGTAGCGAGAAATCTAGGGAAAATATGTATTTCCGATTGTCTCCTTGTTCTTTTGCGTGGGATGCTATAACTTTTTTCATACCAGGGCTGTATGCAATAGTTTCTGTTTTTTGGTTTTCTTACGTATTCAAAAGCTACTCCGAAAATTTTTTTCCTTTAAGTTTCAAAAGTCCTTATAATAAAAAAAAATTTGTTAAGCTTTTAAAAAATTTCAAACAATTTTTAATAATTTAAACATAATTTAAAAAATAATTAAATGAAATCAAAAATGAAATCCTTTTTTCTTCTCGTAAGTTTCGAAAGCCATTATAATAAGAATTTCTAAAAAAATGATTAAGCTTTAAAAGATTTCAAAATTTTCTTTTTATTCAGACAAAAAAAATGTACTAAATTAAAAAAACCGTTTTCTTTCATAAGTTTCGATAGTGATTGCAAGCCTTTGAACCACTTTCAAACACTGTTTGCTTGAATGTAGAAAATATAAGTTTTCGTTTCAAAAGACAATTTTTTTTATTCAGGAAAAATAAAGTTCTTTTCTTCTTTCATAAGCTTCGATAGTGATTATAAACTTTTAAATATGTTTTAAACAATTTTACTTTTAGTTATTACTTATAATTATTATTTAATCACTTTTAATTAAAAAAAGGTTCAAGTGTTAATAAGGTTTTAAAAATTAAAAATTTTTTTTTTATTTTGTAAAAAAAAATATTGTCATCTTTCAGAAGTTTCAAACATTTTTTTTTTTAATTTGGAAAAAAATATAAATAAATAAAATAAAATATATAATCGTCTTTCAGAAGTTACAAATTTTTTTTTTAATTTGGAAAAAAAGTATAAATAAAAATAAGAAAAAATTATTTTTTGTTTTTTTCACAACTTTCGATAGTGATTATAATTTTTCAGTTTCAAACATTTTTTTTAATAATATTTTTTTAATAAAAAAATTGTTTTTCTTCTTTGATAAGTTTTTACATTAATTAGAACCTATTAAATATAATATATTTTAAACAATTTAATTTTTAGTTATTATTTAAAATTATTTTTAATTTAAGAAAAAAAAATTTTCTCTCATAAGTTTAAATAGTAAATATAATTTCTAAATTAAAAAACAATTGTTTCTTTTTTCACTACTTTCGATAAATATAATATTATAAATTTTTAAAACAATTGGGAACTAAATTTTTTTGTACTTAGAAAAAAAAATATTTTTATTTTTCCATAAGTTTTCATAGTGATTTTTTTTAAATGTCAAATAATTGTTTTTTCAATTTAGTGTTTTTTTTCATAAGTTTCTACAGTGATTACAAGATTTCAAAAAAATTAAAAAATCGTTATTCATAAAAAAATCGCTTTTGTTTTCTTTTTATAACTTTCGATAGTATTATGAGCCTTCAAAAAAATTTAAATAAGAAAATGTTCTTTTCATAAGTGATTATAAGTTTTTGAGCGTTAAAAACATGATCCTTTAACTTTGGGAAAGAAAATTTTCGAAAAAACCGTGATCAATCCTTAAAAAGAATTTATTAAAGTTTTTTCTTCTCCAGGCGATCATTTATGAGAGAGAGAGAAATGATTCTCTTCGACTCAAAATCCGATATCTCAGTGACAAAAGGCTTACAAGTTACATTCTGAAGTTGGCTAAACCAGTTCATGCATGGGCTTAGTCGGAAAGATTTTTTACTAGTTTGTGAAAAAAAAACCAAATAATTTACACTACCTCTAGGATTGCATGATATTCGTTTCTTTGGCATTTGCTTTTGTTGTTTTTTTCAAAATATCACTTCGAGTGACCGAAAGCTTGATATTTCTTTAAATCTCGGCTATTTTTAACTGAGGTACAGCTATTTGAAAACTCGTTGAGGATTTTTTATCCCTTTTTTAAAGAAAGTGCATACTTTTTTTGAATATATAATTATATTTTACCTCACCCATGCCAAAAAGAGGTACAAAAATAAACATGCAAGATAAAGCAGACTATGCAATAAGAGTTGAAACAAGGAAATTAAGTCGGTAAAAGAGTTGAAGGAAAAAGTTTGAGACTTGTAGCTGGCAGCAGCTGTGACATTTACAATTGCCAGCAATTTGTTCGCGCGACAATGCACTCGAGATGTTTGTGGCAGCAACTGGCCACAATACACAACGGGCAATTGCATGATGCACTCGTATCTACATAGAAATACGTACATATACATAAAAAGACACAGTTGTACCAAAGATGGATGTGCAACACAATAATCAGCCCCGATCCCGGTTGGAGTAGAGCTATACAGAATCTATATGCCACCGGGTCAACAAACAGTCAGCCTACATACGTCAGTCAAAGGAACGCCATCGTCTTTTTTCATTCAAGCGTTCAAACTGATCTAGAAACTTAAAACTGACGACCAGAACAATGTCTATTTTTCGTCGTCCTGGCTACGAGGTTATTAAGAAGAGGACCTCAAACTGCGTTGCACATATTTTAATGAATGCCTATGTCTTATATATGTATGGGATAACTTCAACCCACACGTGCCCACTAGGCGGAAATGCCTGCATAAAAAGTTACAATCTGCTGTAGATTTTGGGTCATACTTCTTTTTGAAGACGATATTCTGAGGCTATTACTTGCAATGCCGAACGGTAGTAATCAGTGACATGCATTTTTTTTCTTGACTCAAATGGAACGATATGTGGGTGAATGATATGCACTTTCTGCAGGTTGGTGCTAAGTTGCATGCAGCGAACGCCAGTTCTACAAAAATCAATGACCTGGATTTATATATCAAGGACTTTTACTTTAGTAGTAATCACCAAACATTTATAAAAAATATTTATGCTGTGACAACAACAGAAATATGACAATCCTATTGGAATAATTTGGGGTTATAGTCCCCTCTCGCAGAGTTGACGTGAGTGGTACACAAAGATCAAGCGATTTGAGCCGCAATCTATCGATGCTCTCCAAATTAACATATCCCAGGTTATTGCCCAAATTCTTTCGTGTCCATATAGCGGTCAGCGTAAATTGGTTCTTTTAGATTCGAGCTACTGGACACTGACATTTACATCAGTAGGAACTTTTTAAAATTAACAAACTTTATTAGAATACTCTCAAACGGAAGCTCATGTAAATAAAAATTGTCTTCTCCTTAGCACAATAGCTTTTAAAATTACTACCACAGATCCCGACATATTCCATCTCTAACTTGAATGAGTTTAGTTAGAAACAAAGCAAGCTGCCTTCCCAAAGGACCCATTGCGTCATTGTAGGCGATTGAAATGCTTTGGTATGAGCTTAACAGGATAAACATGGCTAAGGGGAGAATAGAATAGTAACAAGAGTTATATGACCAGCAAGAGAGTTGCAGAAGAATGAAATAGGAAAAATAGAAAACTAGTACCTACTTAACTGTAAAAGGGGACAACTGCACAAGGAATAGGAGCATAAGTGAAAAAAAAGAAAAAAAAAGGAAAATGTGGCGCATGACGAAGCAGGTTAGGGCCAAGCTTCATAATTCATTTGGAAGGGCTATTGGAAATTATTGCAACTACTGTTCATATGGCAGTCAATTGAAGATATCTGATTGATCTTAGCTTTAGGTTTACCACAGAGATAGCAAAACATAAAGAATGCAAAGTGAAACGTACACGTTTCTTTTGAATGCATCCTGGGCGCACAAGGTGTGAAGTATAAAAAAGGGCACCAAATTAAGAGGCGTATTTAAGCATAAGCGAATAAAACTAGAAAAAAAGTTTTCGAGTATATGGTTTGATTTCAAAATTAATGGAAAAATTACTTGCCAAGCGTCTCAATCAAGTCATTGAACAGATAAATATAACTACTACGCACCAATTTGGTTTTTGCCCAAAGCATTCAATAGAATGGGCGGCCGACGTAGCCGAATGGGTTGGTGCGTGACTACCATTCGGCATTCAGAGAGTGAACGTCGATTCGAATCACGGTAAAAGATCAAAAAATGAAGAAAAAGTTTTTTCCAATAGCGGTCGCCCCTCGGCAGGCAATGGCAAACCTCCGAGTGTATTTCTGTCATGAAAAAGCTCTTCCCACAAAATATCTGCCGTTCGGATTCGGCTTGAAACTGTAGGTCGCTCCATTTGTGGAACAACATCAAGACGCACACCACAAATAGGAGGAGGAGCTCGGCCAAACACCCAAAAAGGGTGTACGCGCCAATTACATATATATGTATATATTCAATCATTGACCAAATCTACTAAAATCATGATTACCAGATCCCCTTTTTCAAATTAAATAGAGCGGTACATACTCTATAGTGTATTGGGTCCCATCCTTTACCTACTTTTTATCTCAACACCGCTAAATATCTGAGTATGACCTCAGATACTAAACTCAAATGGAACGAATATGTTTAAACAGAAAAGAAAAGAGTTGGAAATGAAATACCGAAGCATGATCTGGCTTCTTATTGGCAAGCGATCTGCTTTATTTATCTACAATAAAGTACTGCTATATAGGCAGATGCTCAAATCAATAAGGACGTGTGGAATCCAACTGTGTTGTTCAAGCTCCAGCAATATCTTGCAAACACAAAGGTTTCAGAACAAAGTTTTAAGATGTGCTGCTAACGCGTCTTGGCACGTACGCAGTATCGATCTCGAGCGTGATCCTCGAAGAAGCTCTCTCACCATGTTAATAGCGACACTTCAACTCTCACCGATCGGACTGAGTGGAAAAAAAGACTGAAGCGCAAGAAGCCGCAACAACTCACGCAGCAGCCAACTACTCTGCAAGGAGTGTGCAGAGCTTCATAACTCAATTGTATAAAACAAAACCCTAATCAAATTGTTCGTTAGTTACTTAAAAAAAATATGGGTCAGTAATTTCTTGCAATTACGCTAGAATAGGTAAAAGGTAAAAATTAATAAGCTTTAGGTAGTTTAAGTGGTCAATGGATGTGAAAGGGGAAGCAAAAATAGCACCCAAATCCAGGATTTCATCAAGGCTGAATAAAGATAGTGAATACCAAAGATAGTACGAGCACCAAACAAACAAAAAAACAAAATAGCGAAGTTTCAAAAACGGTGTTAAGATTAAAGAATAAATGGTGTTTTTTGCACCAACTATCAAGTCTATCTAGATCTTTCTGTAACAAAAGCATCATTGGAATCATCTACTCTTAGATAGACCTTGAAAGGGTGATTATTTTTTTAAATTTTTTTTAATATCAAGTCTTATCTATGGTATTTAACGTAGTATGTCGTAAAATGGTTTTAAAAAGTCCACCCTTTAACTTTTGTAGGAAAATGAGTACCAGAACCTCAGAGCGATAATTAATTTGAATCAAGTCTGGTTTCTATGAGTCTATACAAGGGCTGCGCGTAATGTACCATACAGCAAAGAGAGAGCACACGCCAAGCCTACATAAAGTGTATAATCGTAAGTATAAGTATGTGTCTTGAATAGAGTAAATAAAAATTAAAAAGGAAGGTATGCAAATATTTCAAATGAGTAAAAACTAAAGTTCATTAATTTTCATAAATAATTAGAAATTTCGATCAATCAAAGTGAAACATTTTTGGTTTGGAGCAAATACTATTGATTACCCATCATCAGTCGCGTAGGGCGAAAAAAAGCCCTTTATTTTCCAAAATGGTTAAGGGGGGAGCCTGGTTTATGAGTTCTAAAAATTGCATCTCTTTGCGATTTTTTTTTTAAGGAAAAAATTAATTTAGCTCTGCAACGTTTTTTCTATCTTTTAATGAACATTTAAAAAGTATAAAAAATTTTTGTACTGGTTAAAATAAGTTGAAAAAAATGTTTAACATAGAAATTAGTAGAGCGCTGCAGCGCTGGAGTTTCCAACTGGCGTACAAGATACAGCTCGTAATTATTATCTAAAGCAAAAAATGCAAATGGATTTCTATTTATCATGATTTTTTATTCTAGATGAACTAAGAAAACTGAGAGAAATTCCAAAATTTCAACTTTTTGGAGGTTTTAAAGAAAAAAATGGCTTTCTATAAAAAAAAAATTCACTTCAACTTGGTATTAAAAGCTTGAAAATTTTTTTGTATCTACATATTTTGTTAGTTCAAATAGAAGAGAATTTAGTACTGAAGGGAACAAGCTATGATTCATTTCAAAAGGTTCATTAGTTTTTTCATTCATGTATGCCAATTCAAAGAAATCATAAAAATGAAAAGTCGAGAAAAGAAGATAAAGTTTGTACTATAGCTCTCCGGTCACAGCGTAAGTACCTAACGCTCGCCTACCTTTGGTTTGTATCTACGGAAATATTGAGAATTAGGCTCTGTAACTTTGTGTGAATATTCAGAAATATATTAGGAATCGCTTAAAACGAAAAAAAAAATTGATTTTTTTGACCTTATAAACCCTTAATACTTTATCTTCTATTATGAATTACCTTAAAGGATCCGACTTCAGCTTCACGTGATGATATGCTTAGCCTGTTCCATGTGGTTTTGCTCAGGTTTGCGTCGGTATTGTAAAAGGATATTTTTCGCCCCACACGCCGGGGGTGAATTACATTATTCCTTCGCTACCTACTATTGTTTTGGCACGAAGAAGCACATATTTTGGAAAACGATGACGAAATAATTGGCGACATCTTTGGTGGCAGTGGTTTGAAGAATTTAAAGGTATTCATAATTTTTTCCGTACAATGTGGCAGTGCAAGTTCAGACATTTTCAACTTTGCGTAGCAACAAAAATCTAGAAATTTCGGAAATTAATTCATTTTACAATTTTACTTACTAATGTTGATGTTGTCGTTAGATTGAGATCCAACAATCCAGTTGCCCGTTCTAGGTCCAGGTGGTTATTGCGTTTATCTTTTTTTTAATGCTCGATACAATATTTGACACGTTGCATAAGGAGTAGAATATAAAACGAAAGGATTTCATTACGTCTTTGACATTTTCACTAATGGAATGCTTGTCGAAGCGCAATTAAAACGGCAGTTGCGGTTTTTTATTCAGCGTGTTACATAATGCCATCCACACGAACAAGAAAATTTCCCAGACCTAGAACAAAAGAAAACGTACAGGTGAATTCTGTTTTCAGAACTGAGACAGAAAATATATAAAAACCTGTGCCCTTTGAAAGTCCAAGTCACTGCCGAACAATTTTCGTTGAATGCCTTTTGGCCATAGACGTTTTGCGTTAGTTGTTGCTTTTTCAAAAGTTTTTGTTTTAAATTTGTTAAGTTTTGAAAACTTGAAAGTTATGGAAACAAAAGTTATATGAATTCGTTACCTCTAAACTTTTTATGCATTAGTAAAGTAAGTAAAGCTTAAAGAGTTCACATAATTTATGGACTGTTCTTTAAATTTACTTTAAATTTGAAGAAATGTATTTCGTTAAGTATGTGATAATAAAATGTTTATTCAAGAAAGTTAATAATAAAATCTAGAATGTTTTAAATGCAATTAAATTAAATTTGGGCTCATAAAGGACCCCTCGCCTGAGATAATGGCAGCAAAATTTAGCACGGTGGATGTCGATTGAATTAAGTAGGGAAGAGTCAAATTAGAAGCGAGAGGTATAGCGAGCTGAAAAACATTAAAATTAACAATTTAAGATAGAAGGAGATATTTTGCGCGATTTGATATTTATTTAGATATTTGCCACATTCTCGATAAGTAAGAGCTGATAGCCAACAAACTGTTTTCACTTGACCCGGCCCTCATCAGCTTTAGCAAATACGTTTAAGTAGAAAACTCAGAACAAATGCCGCGCTCTCAAATGTCACAAGTGACAAGCGATAACAACAGCTAACACAAGTGCATTAAACACCAAGTTGGTTATGTAGCGAACCCTCAAGACTATTTTTACCATTCTGTATACTGTAATTTTCTGCCTAGGGATTGCTAGGTGTGATAGGTCGAAGTGTAAAATGGAGCAACTAAATGGAAAGAAAAAGAAAAGTTGTTCCTACTCGTGAAGTAGAAAAGAATTGGCAAAATATGAAGTATAAAATGTAGGAAAAAGAAGAATGTAACACCGAAAAATATGTGGGACTGGAGCAAAAAAAAAAAGAAATCAACAGCAGCGTGAAGTACAACTCGTACATGATAAGGGAGTGCAAAAGGAGCTGCTTCATGGGAAGCAATTGAAATGTGTGCACCGGTGAAACGGAAGCAGGCAATAGTAGCAAAGAAAACAAGAACGAAAACAACAGAAACTGTCACACAACAATAGTAAGAATAGACAAGGCAAGGCACATATGAGTATGTACAGTGGCGGACATATAAATATTACTACTTGAAAAAAAAAATAATAATAATTTCAAGTAGGTAGGTGAAATGGCTGAAGTAGCCGTCTACCACTCCTCGAGTAGCGCAGGAGCGTCATTTTGAAACGTCCAGCGGGCAGATATCTAAAGCCAACCAGATCTTTTCATGTAATGGAGAAAGTTGATAGGATTTAAGTTTGAAACTGCCCCAGACTACCAAAGAAAGGAGTACCCTGTGATCTTAATTCACAGAGAAAGTGCTCAACAATCCTTTTCTCTGAAAGGAATTGTGTGGTTAACTCTTTCTGCTACTCCATTTTGATGTGGAGTATATGGCGCAATTAAAGTCCAATTAATTCCACATTCATTTTATATTCATTCAATATATGTCAATACAGACAACAATAGATTGTCTAAAAACTTTTTGTGAATTTTCCGGTCAAAAACGGCTTTTAAGTAAACCTCTGAGCAAATAAGCCAGTCTCCTGCAGTTTTCGAACAATTTGAGTGCTTAATTCTGCTTCCTTTCCCACTATTCTAATATTCTCCGCAGTTTCGAACTGGTTACATGAAATATGTTTTATTTAGTGAGTCCCGGTGGTCTATATATTTCAAAAAAATATTATTTTTTTGATATCTCCAAAGTTTAGGCTTTTAAGAATGTTCGTATAATGTCAAATTCTTGGAAAGATATTCCCAGTACTACAGCCGTTTTAGCAAGTAGAGTCAGATTCATCACGCGGCCACTTTCGAAACTTTAAGCTCAATGAGCTTATAACTATTTTCCTCTTTCAACCGAATCGTCTGAAATTTTAATATGTTGCTCACAAGTTCAGTCCTTTTCTGCAATTCATTGTTTTTTATTTATTATTACCAGTATTAATTTTCAATTCAGGATTCACTAATTCAATTCGAGCCGCAAAATCTTTTTTATGCTCGAAATAAATAGCAAATAAACGAAGTAATATAGTCGATAGTTATAGGCCTTCGAAGGAACTATATACATTCTCTGATAGTCAGGCGCTCTGAAATAGTTAAGGTTAGTAAAACATTCATCAAAAACGTTAGTTAAATTCCACAAATGATTATACAAAGCATCGCAATATTTTCCAATAAACTTGATCTGGTTGCCAGGCCATAAAATGTAGAGGGTAATTGCACAGCAGATGAGCGTGGAAGAAAAGGTACAACACTAAACATTCATCCAGATAATGCACTAAAACCGACTCCCTTCGTTTTGTGCAAATTATTAGTAGATAAACACTCTAGCGGCACGCTAATCATCTACCCTGTCGGAAAGCCAAATAGATTAACGAAACCAACGCAAGACTGAGTCGTATCGAGGCTCTATGCTCCCGAATGGAATGAACAACGAAAAAAAAAACCAAGAATCTCAATTAAAGCTGCTAATGCCCATTGGAAGCAATCAGCTCTTTGCCACATAAGCAGAAAAACTTGACTAGAATAAAAACACGGGCCCACAAAATCGCTACTGAATCTTAATAGACAGAATACATATGAAAAACACAATAGGAGTACTAACAGGACATTGCCTAATTGGAAGGCATGCAAATAGACTGGGAGTACCCTATGATGACTTAAGTAGAGGCTATCAAGATATTGAATTGTGCATGCATTGCTCTATACAGAAAAGGCTTTCCACGCTCGGATTCACCTTTCTTGACAGCATTGAAGAGGTATCACAAATAGGGTTGTCGAAATTAACAAAATTCATTAAATCCACAGGTTGGCACAGAGAAGACTTCGGAGTTAAAGGCCGGGCTCCAGTGGTACCACAATAGCACTATTCACGCCTAAGTGAGTCGAATGAGAGCCACACAACCTAACCTAATTTAACCTATAGTTCTTCAATCGCTTTTTAACTAGCTTTAACCATTTTTGCATTCTCCACTGTGTCTGTACATACATAAGCATCTACAAATACGAGTACAAAAATAAATACAGACATATTTCAACTCCAGCTGCTGCATTGGACTGCATTGACTGTCCACTTGAATGGGAAACACGGGATTGCCATGGTCAGTTACACTACCAATACCACGAATGCATGCATGCAGCCCTCCGACGGCCACACCAAAGCAGGTTAACAGATAATAGTAAATGTAGAGATGGCAGGTGGCTTTGGGCTTTAGAGAATTCCACCGAAGTAACTGCACATTTCTCTGTTGCTATTCCAAACGAAATTTCCACAACTAGGTGCTGAACTGAAGTTCAAGCATTGCCCTCAACTTGGCATTTTTGTGCGTGGGAAAATTGTAACAATGCAATGTTGCACTACGTAGAAGTAACGATAAAAATAACGCCAACAACTCGCTGAAACACTAACAAAATGGCAAAAAAGGATATGCCAAGGAATATGCGAATCTTGTAGTTGAGAGAAAATAGAGGGGAAAGTATGGAAGGCATAAAAAGGGACATGGCGAGAAGGAATGAAGTGCCACTTTGGCCTCAAATGGGCCAATGAACGGAAAGCGTACAAATTACAAGCGCAACAAGGGAAGGAGAGTATGAATTGGAGTGAAAATAGTAGAAACGTTGCTTTACCATTAGCATTGCAATTGTTGGCGGAATGAATGTTACGTTGCAATGGACGTGTATCCTGTTGGCATAACACAGTCCATAGGGAGGGCATGTCCACATAAAATGCCTTTTCCTTGTTACAATTTTCAAGCGAAGAATTCTAGATTAAATATGCCGTAATATGTGCGGGTGTGTATGCCCGTGCTTATGTGTTAGAGAGGGCATAGATCTAAATTTGTTGCATTTGCAGCACAGCGAAAAAGGGAAAAGGAACATGCATATATACATACATTTTCAATGCAACTGGAGAGCCTCAAACTTATGGGGTTTCTGCGAAATAAGTTTTCCAATTTTTTGGTTACTTTTAGAAAAGGAGGAAATACTTAAATATTAAATAATATTGCAAATATACTGCAACCATAGTTGTCGTGTCAATTTGTGCATGAGTACCATTCCGACTATTTGGTTAGTTCTGTATTTTCATCACTTGTGGGTCAACATCAAGACGGACATCGCAAATTGAAAAATACCAACGTACAAACAGAAATGAAAATGTATGTTTTCGCGTACACGAAGGAACATATTTAGAAGCCTGACTAAATTGATTTTCGATAACGAACGTTTTGTTGGACTATACAGACTGTAGCCACCTCGACTCCATTAGGCTGTTAAAGACAACCCTTATGTGCCCAATACTAAAATATTATACTCTTATAAGTTAGCGAGCGAGTAAAAATTAAATGAGAATAATTAAAAAAAGAATGGCCAGCATTATTTTTCCAACTTGTTTTTCAAATCAGTATTGTTTCGCAAAATTATTAAAAAATTTTTTTTTCAAAATATTTTTTCCCAAATATTATTGCTAGCGAAATTATTTTATAAATATTTTTTCATAATTTCCCTTTATTCCTCAACTGAATTTTTAGAAAGATTATTTTTCCAAAAAACTATAGCATGTATTTTGGTATTTATTCAACCTAGGAAATTTTGGTACACATTTTTTTTAAGTTCTTAAAATAAAATTTACCCAAAACCAAATTTTGTTGGAAAATTTTCTGAAAACTTTTTTTGGAAAAAAAAAATTCCTTTTTGGAAAAAAAAAATTATTTCAAAAAACAAAAATATTACTTTGGCGGGGGAAAAATCTTTTTGGGGAAAAAATGTTTCTTTAAAAATAATCAAAATAATTTTGGGAGAAAAATTTAGGTTGTGATGAAAAACTCCACCCTTCAGATCTTTTTCTAAGTTTTTTTATTTATGAAATATCAGTGCAAAATACTACTCGAGTGAAGTGCTAGCATACGTGTTTGTATATTATATTGTGCCCATTTTCAAATTGATCGAAGTGCCGCTACGTCTGAATGTTTGTTCCAAAGTAGATACATAATATTTTTCACTGGCTCGTACGCACTTGAATATAACACGAAAAGTTATGACGACCATACAATGAAACTTGCAAAAATTACAAAACATATACACAGCTGTTAATAAAAAATTATTAAAAAGATTTGAGATCAAATATAATTAAACAAAATATTAAAAAAAATTTCAATAGAAATACAAATTTTCTCACGAAATAATTGTTTAAAATGTATACTTTATACCAAAAAAATAAAAATAAAAATTCTAGTGTTAAAAAGAGCCGCAGTTATTTCAATTTAGAAAATTCTGTACCAAAAATTTTCAATATTAAATAAATCTTAAAATTTGAACATTTTTTTCAAATTTTTTTCAGTTACTCTACCGTACAAATAAGAAAAATTTTGTAGAATTGGTGACAATGTTCAAACTGCTCAGATCACTTGACATGGAATCGCTAATTCTCCTTTGTTCTGCGTAAGCGCCAGACAGTAGCGCTTCAAAAAATTAATATCGTTGAGCCTTAAACTCTTTTTTGTCACTTCTTCCTATAACATATTGTGATATATAAATAAATGTATAAAATTCTGTTTCCACGAAATTTTTGTGCAAAAGTAATAATGCAAAATATATGAAAAAATTTTGAAAAAAAAAATTGTGTCGCAAGGAAATTGTGCAAAAAATAATTGTCTACAAAAATTTTAATTCATTTTTCTGATACGATTTGATGCTAATACGACATTTTTTATGGTAGGTGCAATATTCAACGAAATTGCTAATGGCATTGAGCAGCGTTGCTAGGAGGTAAAAAAACTAAAACTAGTAAAATACCGAAATTTGTAAAAACTGATATCTTTCGCATCCATTTGAACTATATAATAAAAAATGCTGAATTCAAAGTATGTTTTTAACCGTCCGTTGTGTGATGTGGCCTACTCAGGCCATTCCGAATTTTAGAGGGGTATATCTTTTTGTTTCGTTAAGTTTTCAAAAAACGGCGAAAATATACCATACAGGTCTGTTAGATGAATCTTCTGAAAATTTTATAACCGTTTCCAGCGAAGTGATTATGAAAAAAAATACATTTTACACAAAAACTTCATATGTTAGGGTAAATGGCCTGCACAGGCCACCACTGCAATTTTAGTATAGTCATGCACTGTACTAGGTTTTCTGACTAATTAGAGTACAAGAAAGAGTGAATACGGTTCTCCCTCACTCATAAAAATTTGGTGGGTCTGCGATTCTTCAACAAACTACCCTCTCAAGGGACAGATTTACACAGGAAAACGACCAAATGAAGAACGAGAAATTAACCAAGGTGAAAGAGTGGTACTGGATTTGGTAGAGAGGTATCGTAATTCCGGCCGAACGGTGTATTGCGATAACTTTTTCACATCACTCGAATTGGCCAAGTCTCTTATGCAGAAGGGATTCGCTGTCGTAGACACAGTGCGCCCAAATAGAAAATTTTTTCCTCTATGCTTTCCGCTGAACAAAAAGACAAGGCCGTATAAAAAGTTTCGACCTATAGGTATATCAGACTTTGTTTGCTTTCCTGGATGAAAATGTATCTATGTCGACACAACATTACACGCAAGCCACAGAAACTTCAAACAAATATAAACCTGCAGCCGTCTTAGACTACAATGAAAATAAGTCTGGGGTTGATACAATGGACAAAATGCTTTCTGGCTACAGTTGCAAACGCGCAACAAACCGGTGGGCATTGGCCATTTTTTTTAATATGCTGGATATTACTGGCTTGGCTTCTTATATTATATACAAGCATTTGCGACCAAGCAAGAAGTCAGACCAACGAAGGGATTTTATATTAGAATTGGCTGAACAACTGACAATCCCCCTTATGGAAACACGTGCAGCAAATCCCAGGGTATATGGTAGACCAGGAATTAAAATAGCAATGCAAAAGTTCAATGTATTTTATGTAAGTATTTATACAAACATCCAAATTCGTACTGAAAAATATAATTAATTTAAATAATGTATCTCTCACAGGATCCACCATCAACTTCGAGGGCCCCAGCACAAAAAACTGCATCAAAGCCCGTAAGCTCACAGCACCGGCCATTGTGCAAGCTATGTACCAAACTGGATAAGTTTAAAAGAAAAACCCGATTTACTTGCCACATTTGCAAAGATGCAATGTGCTTAACTCACGGTTTAGAAACCAAAACCTACACTTGCAGCATATGTCTAGCTGCAGTAACTACGTCAACTTCATAAGCAACTTTTAAAATTTTATAATTTTATTTATTTATTTATAAATTGAATTTTTCAAATAATTTTTAAAAAACAGTAAGAAGGATGAACCTTGATAAATAAATTTCTTTTAACACTAATCAATCTGTTTTTTTATTAATCGGTGTTACACTTAAATTAATTACAGACATAATTTTCGTACCAGCCTATAAATAAACCACATGTTCTCATAGGTGGCCTGGCCAGGCCATTTTAAACAACGAAAGAATATAAAACTTTCACACAACGGACGGTTAACCTAAAGACTGGTAGAAAATTATTGAAAAACTGTTAGAAAACTCGTAGCAAAATCATTGACCAGTCATAAAATTCTCTATTTTGGGTTGTTCATCAGCAACAGAAGTTTCAACAAGCTTAAAATATAATAAAATTAAAAATGTAAATCGTGGCTTTCAAGTAATATTTTTTAAGTAAAAAATAAATAATTGGCGCGCACACTTCTGTTTCTGTGTTTGGTCAAGCTCCTCCTCCTCTTTGTGGCGTGTGTCTAGATTTTGTTCCACAAGTTTTAAGCCCATTCAGAACGGGAGATATTTTTCATGAGGAGCTTTTTCATGGCAGAAATACACTCGTAGGTTTGCCTTTGACCACTATTAGGAAACCACTTTTTCTATCATTTTGGCGTTTCATGCACGGACATTCGAACCTACACAATTCGGAATGGTAGCCACGCACTAATCACTTGGCTACGGTGGTTGCCTAGACATACGTATCGTTTTTTTGAGCTTTTCTACTCTGAAGGTGGAGCCAGCTTAGATAGGATACTAAATTATGCTTCAATATTCAAGATTTGACCTTAAAAATAAAAAATTTAAACTCCTGAGAGTGGTAAAGTCCCGGAACTCATTGGAATTTCCCGTAAGGTCGTAGAGCATAGACCTAGACTTAGTAATCATAAAAAGTGTACGTTTATAAAAGGACATTTTCGTAGAAGAAATGACACCCAGATCTTTCTTTTTATAAAGAAAGGGAGGAGAGCTGTTCCTAATCTGTAATGATTTTTTTTATTATATTTTTGACGGAACAGACTAGCAAGTACAGCACTCAGACACAATTAAGATCATTGTACTACAATCGGGTTCTTTGAATGTACTCGACCTTCGAAGGAATCTGAGTAGATTTTGTGGTGCCAAGGAGCCAAGACGGTCGCTTCTTAACACATCAGTGTTAAAGACGTCAAGTCTGATTCAAGCAAAGGCCAGGCAGATGCGGAGAAAGTGGTCAACCATCTCATCCTCCTATACACAAGCTGGGCAGAATGCATTGTCTGAGATGCCTACCTTTTCCATGTGCTTCGTCCATAGAAAGTGACCCGTCATCAGTCCCACCAGCTACCTACAGTCCCTTCTGCTTAATCACATGAGGACCTGCGACAGTCGATCGGACATGACAGGTAACAGCAGTTTTGTCCATCTGAAGCCTGCCAGGCTCGCTTATAGATTAGAGTAACCCGTTGCTGACCGTGGTTTTGATGGCTGCAGAAGGGAGTGGCAAAACTGACTCCGGGCCAAGGAAGTTGGCCTCAGAGCTTATCCTAGGTAAAAAGTCAGACGTCTCGTTACCCGTGATATCCACGTGTCCCCGGACCCATGTTAACATCAGGATATTATGTCTGCGGACATAGTTTAACCTGGACTTAAAGTACTCAACTACCCTTGAAGGGGCTGTCTTAGGCCATGAGCTCAATTTTGCTTTCGGTGCAGACACTAACATTTATACCTCTCCATCTGTTTTCCACAACAAAGTTCATTGCTTCTTGAACGGCATCCACCTTCGCTTGAAACATAGATGCGTGCATTCCAAGAGTACAGTGCAGTTTCCACGGAGACACGAGAGCCAGAACCGTGCTCGGTCCGGGAACCATCCGTGCAAATGCGAGAACAGTGTTTGTCGGGCTCATTTTCGACCAGAGTTAAACCTCTGACAGCATCACACTGTATCTCTTGTGAAGTGCTACTCTGGATGGCATGGAGTCAAGGGGCGTGGCGAGAATCGTTGGATCATACATACCACTGATGATAGTCAATTGTCATTGTACGTTTACTGAAAGATATATACCGGCATTCCCTAACTTTGAGAGTTAAACAATCAGTATTATATCATGACTACAATCTGAGTAAGTTTCTTGCGTTTTCTATGCGAATGTATATCTTGATGAGATCTGCGTAAATTAGACAACATGATATTATGAAAACATCTGAAATATCAATGACAAATATCAAGAACGACCTCATGTGGCTGGCTTTTACAATACGAATGGGCTTTCTGAAAGGTCACGTGAAAAGTCAATGTAAATAGACACCTAGCTGCACGCGATGCAGTGAAAAGTTTGAAAAAAAGAGAACTTCGCTCGCAGACACTTAGAAAAACCTTTACACAACTATCAGATACTTTCAGTATGAAGATTTGATCTATGCAATTTTGACTTAAGTTTCTTATTCTCGTTTTTCTGATAATATATGAAACACTCTTAATTTTGAAAAGAAAAATATATTCGCTGCTGGCAACACTGCATGATAAGATATCTGAGTGGATGTGTTGATTAACTCTGTTTAGAAACCAAACTCAATTGATGTAATTTACTCTCAGACTCGTTCACCTAATTTTCTGAAATAATAATTTTCACGTTTTTTTTTTTTGAACAAATTACAGGAACTTTAATACAATTTATTTTCTATGCAAATAAAAAAAAAATATGCACTATAAGTAATCCTTGAAAGTTCACTATCAACTGCACAACACGTTCACCACTTCATTACGCACACCGATGAATTTCATTGCCGCCAAGCACCAGCCAGCTAATGCATGCATTTCAAGCATCTCAGCCTTACCCCGCATGCCTTTGTCTGAAAATGCTTGTGCGCCACAACAAAGCATACTTCCTTTAGACTAGATGACATCCTTTCCTAACCAACCATGCTTTATCCTTTTCATCGACTTCATCACTCGCTCGAGCTCATCCGACGCATACTTATCAGCACAAAAGCGATAAAGTCAAAAGTAGTAAATAAATGTTTAGCTTTATGGTGAAGCGCAGTGGAAGGGGTTCCGGGTACAAGGTGCAACGGAATTTTTAGTTGCAATGCCGCAGCACAAGCGCATAACTTGTGAAATTTTTTACTAAGTCGTCTATTGACGTTGAATACTGATGTGTATATGTATTTGCGTGTGGGTATATTTTGCATTTATATATTTACATGCATATATCATGCATGTACGTGCATGGGGAGATGTACTATGTATGTGCATCTGTATAGTGAAATTTAAGGGTTCATTGGCTCAAATATACAGCAAAAGCAAATCCTCACACATCTGCTCGAACACATCCATACTTATTCATGTGGCCGTGGCCTTTTATTTATTTACTATGCTTGTTCAACGGCTGCCACGGTCAAAGCGGCATTTAATTAAGTTGCTCACCAACCGTTCTACGCGGTAATAGGCAAAATAAGTGGAAGGCTTAGTAGAGCTTCATTTAGCCTTTCTGTTTGCTCATTTGCGTTGCTTTAGTTTGTTATAGTGAAGCCTAGCAACGCCTGAGCGACTTATCCACTAGCCGGCTCATTTACTGTCTGCGCTTTTGTTGAGGAGCGTCGCCGCGCTTATTTACTACAAACTGGTGCTCCTTCCACTTATCCATTTGCCATAGACGACTTGGCATCTTAAGGCTCTCAATGAAGTTGCTAACTAATTTCTTAGAGGAGGCGTACTTTCGAATAATTACCCATCTATCCTTGGCGCTGCTCGCCGAAGTGTTGGAGCGTAATAACAAATAAGGAGGCAATGTAATAATTTTGAGTAAATTAAAAAAAAAACGTAGACAGAGTGTAATAAATTCGAGCTTAGCTGAGCTGATTTATTTATAAGGGGAAACACTAAAAATTTGATTGAAAATAATTAAAGTATCATTAAGGCGTATTCCATACGTTCGTGAACTTCAAATTCAGAATTTCATATTTGGTGCAACTTAGTAATTTGGATATGCATATTTTGGGTGTATCGTGTGCGGCTTTGGAAAATTTCAGTTCTTTTGCAAGTTATTGCTTATAAAAGGTATTGTTTTAAGAGATTGAGAACTTGAAGTGATAACACAAAACTTAAATTGTGTTGGAACTATTTTTTTTAATATACACTGGTATATATTATACTATACTTGTTGGAAAACTGAAGCGAGGAATAAATCAAACAGGGGATACATGCTAGAGCAAGCCAAAGGCCGCACCGTGCAGTTGAGCTAAGAGTGATGATGATACGAGTATCCGGTATGTGTCCGCTGTGGCTACAAGTTGCATTGTCTATTTTTTCAGTCCAGTTTGACGTGATAACGTCTTATAAATCAATGTAGCTGGCTACACGCACCAAAAAATGCGGCGTTACCTTGCTTGAACTGCAAGCGAGAGCGCGGAACGAACGACAAAGAGGCACCATCGGCCCCCGCGTATTAAAATTAAAATTTTCTTTTGAAAAATGCAATCATTCTATCAGTATATTCTTATGACGTTGTCACGTTAAACTATCGTCAGTAAACCAACTTTACAGACAACCTTTCCTTTTTTAACTATTTAAATCTGAATAATTTAAATGAGCCCAATCAGCCAAAATGTTACGCAAACGATGGACATTTGGCTTGAACTCTTGCATGAGTTGTATTTTATGTACATATAACCAAGCTAACAGTGACGTAAAATTTTCCACGTAGTCGAAGAACGAAGAAATCAAGTTCAGAATGATGACGAATCGTCATTTCGGTGTCTTCTTCAATAATTCGCTCTATGATCTACGAGAACGGATTTATCTTTTTTTAAGTAATTTTCTCAAATTTGAAAGCGTTCTTTTGGCATTGAATGATTCATGATGACTTGCCAACGTCAAGGTCAACGCATTTCCAGCTGTCAAACCATAGTTATCCACGTCGATAGTTCTCAATTAGCTACAAAACACCCGATATAGGTTACGTTAGGTTGACCTGGCAGGTGGAAAGTCATCACATAGACCTATTGGTCCTTAGTGGTACCAGATAGAGCTTGACCCTTACGGTTCCTTGTAGTCGGGTTCTTGTAATAAGCCTGCGTCTTTGGCGAATGTAAGTAAGCTCTTAAGCTCCAACCCCGAGAAACATTCCAACCTCTCATATTGCAGAGCTTCTAAACATTTCATTCGGGTTCGAGCTAATGCAGGGCAAGAACATCGAAGGTGTTCAAGAGTTTCGCTCTCTTCTAATTCATTGCAGGGCTAGTGCAAATCTGGCGTATTTATCTGCATTCTATATACACATAATTTTCGCGGTTTTGCAAGTAGCTAGATTATTCCACCTCCTGTCTAGCCATGTCCCGCTGCGACCTAATTGTATATGCTGTATGTCGTTCTATTGTTCGAATTGTCTGTAAACAGCGCTTTTGGCAATCTCATCTACAATTTCGTTTCCTGCATTTCCTTATGACCGGGTACCCAATAGATGTGTGCCGTCTGTCTGCGGCTAGTCTACCTATGGATTCCCTGGTCCTAAGAATGCTTTGAGATGAAATGTCATATGAGTTGTTTGCTTTTGATGCCGCTTGACTGTCAACGTACCTATATATTAATGTTGGAGTTGCTCGATGTCCTTACTAGTGCTATTTCTGCAGCCTTTTCTACCGCAAAGATTTCTGCTTGAAAAATATTGCAATGGTCAGGGAGCTTAATTAACTGCTTGAAGTCTGGCCATGCGCAATAAATCCCTACACCTACCTCGTCCATCATTTTCGAGCCGTCAGTAAATTATTAAGCGTACTAGGGCTAAGTTTCATACCTTTCTTTCATTCCTTTATAAGAAATATATTAGATGACCTGGGAAACGTTGTTCTGCCATATAACTTATTTCTAATAAATATTTTGATTGTTAAATAAAAAATCATGAATTCGAAGTGTATTTGAATACTTTACCAATGAATAAAAGTTCCGGCGTATATTTCAAAGTAACCGAACGTAAGTATTAATCGAAAATGATATATTAAATTTGAAACTGGAAGTATGCAATTGTTGTGTGCCAGAGTTCCGTTGTAGAGCTTTTTCGGACTTGATTACGGATACAGATGCACCGGGCCGGTAACCTCAAGTACGTAGGCTGTAGGAGGGTAAACATTTGGGGTCACCTATATTTTCTGCCACTTTGTTTTGCCTATAATTATTTGCTAATTAGCTTAAACGACAGGGTAACTCGTTGCGACTTCTTTAAGCTCGCTGCTAGAAAAACCGTGCGAACTGCAGAACTTAATCCTCAGGTATATTTTGTATAAGAGCGTACAATTGCTGGCGTATCGGCACCCACGTCGCTGTTGACAGTTATGATGTCGAGGTTGTAAGAGACTTGTCAATAGAGAAGTAAAGTCCTCTCTTAACGAACATAACTAATAATCTAAAATTTGTTTTGGAATAGACAAGCAATTAAATTAGATTAAGATTTAAAAACTTTCTATTGGGCCTAAGTTTACTCAAAAGTGATTCAGTAAGTAAAACCATGTATCGACAGAAAATGTAAATTATAAAAAATTAAGAAAAAGGTTTATTAAATTAAAAAATAAATTTTGACATTTGAATCTCTCTAAAATATGTTAGTAACTCACTTTTGAGGCTCTAAAATATTTATGTCCAAGTGTAACTAACTTAATGTTATAAAATGGATAAAATTTATCGGTCAGCAAACACTCTCGATGTGCTGCTCAAATAACAGGTGGCGCTAAAGTAATCCTCCTATCAGAAAATGCTATAAATTTTGCGATTGGCCCCTAATGTCAGTTCTGTTTTGACATTTGTGTAGTAAACACATGCGAAATACACGTTCAAAACTAATGTTACGCTACACTGCTCCAGGACGCGGAATATTGCTGACTATTTATTTGACCAATAATCGGTCGGTGACTTTGGCACAACGTGAATTTCGTCGCAGATTTCCTCGCCGTCCAACGCTTACTGGTGAAACACTGCGACGTTTAGCCGCTCGTCTCGAAAAGACTGGCCCAACACGAGATGCTGCCAGGCGTGGCAGACCCCGGAGTAGCCGTTCTGCAGAGAATATTGCTGCTATAGCCGAGAATGTCACGGAAGCGCCGTCGACATCGACCAGACGACGTGCCACGCAAATGGGTATCAGTCGACGGTCTTTACAGCGAATTTTGATACAAAATTTGGAGATGTTTCCGTGCAAAGTCCAGACGGTGCATCAGCTGTTAGCTGCTGACCGCCAATCGCGTCTAACATACGCTCAAGCCATCCTTAATCACCACCCAGAGGAAGATGATATTTCATCAAAAATAATCGTGAGGGATGAGGCCCATTTCCATCTTAGCGGGTACGTAAATAAGCAAAATTTACGCTTCTGGCGCACAGAAAATCCACTGTATGGTGTGCTGTTTTTGCTGGAGGAGTCATCGGACCTTTTTTCTTCGAAGACGTCGCGAACCAAACGGTTACTGTGAATGGTGAGCGCTACAGAGCAATGATCAACGAGTTCTTTTTGCCGCAACTTGATGAATTGGGATTGGAAAACATGTGGTTCCAACAGGACGGTGCAACGGCACACACTGCACGTGCCACAACCGATATGCTGAAGGATGCATTTCCCGGGTGCCGAATCTCCCGTTTTGGCGATTTGCACTGGCCAGCAAGATCGCCTGATTTGACCGCTCCAGACTTCTTTTTGTGGGGCTTTTGAAGTCGCGGGTTTATGTCACCAAGCCTCAGACTCTTGCAGCTCTTAAAGACAATATTCGTCAAGAATGTGAGGACCTATCCCCGGAAGTTTTGGCCAAAGTGATGGAAAATGCCACAAAAAGAGCTCAAATGGCAATCAACTGTGGCGGCGGCCATTTGCATGACATCATATTCTCGACTTGATGTAAAAAAAAATTGTAAGCCCAAATAAAAATAGTCCACAAGAAGAATAAAAGTTTTGCATTTTTTTTTTTAAATTACAGCCAAAAAACATCGCAAGGTTACTTTTGCGCCACCTTATATATACATATAAGATTTATAAAGCTTGTGCTCAACACGAGTTCGACACTGAGCGATGCAGTGCTAGTAATCGAACTACTTAAAAATACAAAGATTTAAGAAAATTCTCTAAAAATTTTCATACATTTATTTTAATTTTATTACAACGAACACTTGCTTTAAACTCGTTATACAAGAGTTGGCACCATTTAATCAGAAAAACTTTCGCTAGCAGTGAGAGATAAAGTCTGCGAGTTTGGCATATTTATAGGCGCATAAATGTAGTAAACATAAAACTAATAACAGTGCAAGTGCATTAAATGGGCCGGCAAACTTTTGTTAATTATTATAAGAGGATTTAGTAAGTTTTATTAAGAAAACTTACGGTGAAAGCAAAATAACAAAATAAAGAAATAAATCATAGAGCGAAATAAGACGAAGCTGAATTGTAACTCTTCACGAAAACAAAATGGGCGCAAAGTCAATTTATGTGCATGCGATAAATATTTTTATTTCTTATAAAAAAAAATCAAAATCAAAATTGTTAAATCCCTTATATTCAAATAATCCACAACTTTAATTAAAAATCTATATTATTTTTAATATAGCTAATTATATGATAAATGCCAAGTTGCGTGCTTTGCTAAATCACGAACTTTCATAAAAAACAATAACAAAATTAATCAGAATTTTTGAAAAAAAAAATTTTAGTACGCAGTTTAAATTTTACTACAGCAAAGTACAAGTTTAAAGGCGCTTAACATTTTCGCTAATTTTTGCTAAATTTTAATTACTAAAAGTGTTACGTAGTTTCTCCATGTAATGAATGCACACATTTTTGCTCTCTCTATTTGGAAGAGTTATCCGGCCTAGTTGTTATTTTCAAATAAAAGTATTTATTTCATCAATTGCACCGTAGCAAAATCCTCTCCTATGCTAACTTTCATTCGCCGCCTTACCTTTGATTTCAACGATCTGTGTACTCTATAGGTTTTGTATATTTCTCTAGTTAGATTCAAACTGCAGTATGCGGTCTTCTTTTGGAGACCTCATATTTTGATTATTATACCAAATGACTTGAGCGTATCCAAAAAGTATTTCTTGGCTTCGCCCTATGATCTATGGATTTTGTGGATCCAATCGCATCATCCTCAATCATTTGCGGAACAACATCAAGAATGCAAGAGCCAATTATAAAGGGTTTTTCAATAAGGGCGGCTAGATGATGAAATGGAATAAAATGGCATTTGCTGTGTGGCACATAGCCCCGCCCGGCTGGAACCACATGTCGTCTAGGTCCATATGGTTCAATAAACAACTGAATAATAAACAAAAGATTTGACAGATGTCACCAAAACAAAATGGTTGCCACAGGGCGCCAAAATCGACCCGCGCCAATTAAAAAACCCTTTACTTTTATATTTTCAAAAATTGTGATTAAATTTTTTTTTTTTTTATGAAAATTTGTAAAGTTTTAATAAATCTTGGATAAAGCTCGCTACTTGGTATTTATCATATCATGAATTATGTTAAAAATAATATTAATAACAAGAATTGAAATTAAAAATGAAATAATTCTTCTTCTTCTTAATTGGCGCGATAAGCGCTTCCGCGATTTTGGCCGTGTTTAACAAACCGTGCCAGTCGTTTTTTTCTCGTGCTAACCAGCGTCAGTTGGACACACCAAGTGAAGACGGGTCGTTCTCCACCTAATATTTACAACGCAGAGGAAGCCTTCTTCTTTCTCTGCTTCCACCAGCTGGTGCCGCATCGAATACTTTCAAAGCCGGAGCGTTTGTATCCATTCGGACGGCACGACCCAGCCTGCGTAGCCGCCGAACATTCGCATGAATAGTGGAAAAGACTTTCTTACACTCCCTCCGCCTGTCAGATTCTGCAGATGGGGTTGAAAGGAAGATTCAGCCTGTCTGCATGATCTCCTACCATCCAGTGACCTGTAAGGATGGCAGTAATACGTAAAATGTTTGAGCGGGAGCATCCTAACACGTAATTGGTCCTCTGGATGTCGTACTACGCCCATGTTATTCTTGTTGTAGTACATGTAGTTAATTCCTTCCACCTTCTGTCGGCATATTAGTGTGATGCAGTGGATGTTTTTATTGTATTGAATGGAGTAGCAACTGCCAACACCTCTGCTGTGTCTAGTGTCGAAGCTTTTCTTGCTAAATCGTTTGCTTTCTCATTACTCTCTATATTCCTGCGTCCGGGATGTGATATAATTATATTTACTCATTTTGGCTTAAATCTCCTAAACACGTTAGGAAACCTCAACATAGTAACACTATGTTGGATTCCGGGACATGAAGGACATGAGGGAAATGAAATGACGACCTTGCAAATTAAGGAGCAAATATGCAACTTACTGGTCCTAAGCCTTTCTGTGGACTGACAAAAGGCCACATTAATGAATTCCTTAGGAAATGGGAAGAAAGAAAACTTGCCGCACACTGGCTAAACTGTGCCGGTCAGCGTCAAGCCAAACTATTCCTAAGTCCCAACAAAGGAATATCTGACAAACTTCTCTCACTAAACAGAGTAGATCTGCGTCTTTTAACCGGATACCTTACAGGTCACTGCAGCCTGAGGTACAATCTAAATAATATTGGTCTATCTGAGACCAATGTCTGCCGCTTTTGCGAAATGGACATAGAAAGCTCAGAACATGTGCTTTGTGAATTTCCTGCGTTGGGCAGACAAAGACTTCACTACCTTGGTGGTATCGTAGTATCTCCATGCAATCTTTGGAACAACAAACCCAAAACTGTGCTAAAATTTCTAAAAAGCCTAAAACTCTAGGGTTACAAAATAGGCCTTTCACAATAGATCAGCTCTAATAATAATAATAATGCTCATTTTGGTGGCGCTAGCTCTTCCGTAGTCATAACTTCGATTTTCGGAGTGTCTTCTGCTTTAGCTTTCGGCATCCACCCACATTCTTCAGGTCGAATTTCAGATTTTCCTTTAAACCTTCATAGCGTTACTTAAAACTTTTTGTACAATTTCTAAATTTTTGGGAATTATTTAATTTCTAAATATGCATATCATCGCTAATTTTAAAAGACCAATCTAATGTATAATTGTATATTTGTACAAATTTATTAGCTTTAAGGAAGTGTTCATAGCTAAAACTAATAAAAAATTAGAGCTTCTCATTCCCTAACATAAATGACAAGTTCGGTTTAAGGTATTTTCCGGCTGGGTGTTATTAAAAAACCTATGTATTTCAACATATACATACGTGTATACATATACAAGTATGTACTAAATGATTATTAACATTCTCTCAAGAGCCTAGCAAAACCGCAAATGCAAAAACCACAGTAAACTTCTAAGCGGATATCCATTCGCCCTTGACACCAGATTTGCTTGCCAAACACGCATAGAAGCTAGCGCTTAAACATGTCTACACAAATATAGATAAATATATTTACTTGCGTATTTCGATACACACACACACACATTTAACATTTACACGAGCACATTTATTTATGCAAATATTCAATCGAAAGGATTAGTGTAATGGTTTTATGAGTGAGAGGCGTTGTTCGAACATGCAAAACATAGCAAGGCAAAACAAAAAAACGATTAAAAAAATTGAAACGGCAACAACAAAAACAATAAAATAGTACCAGTAATGCTGGGGACAAGAAACAAAAAGCAAGAAATATATTTGACTGAGTAAAAATCTTGCTGAATATTTATATTACTCGCACCAGCTGGAGTTGACGATTATTTCTTTTGCACTTGTAAGCTGCTTGTTTTATTTTTTTTATTATTATTATTTTTCTGCTTTCAGGGCTAAGCAACATTATTGCCTCTGCTTGTTGTGGTACTTTATTTGTAAGCATGACTGGAATATTGAAACTGTGTGAAGAATACCATTGCCAAGTATGATACTTTACTTGTAGGCAAAAATGTTAGCAAAGCATACAACAATAACAATGCTATACTATTATATATTACTAAATAGAATAAAAGCAAATAAGAAGATATTGCAGACACAGGAAGATAAATAATTTCGGGAAAAATAAGAAAATAGCTCAAGGACAAAACAATGAGCCAATGCTTCGAATTCATTTCGGAGTGTTGTGGCCGTCACGCCTGTATGGCTTTCATTTCAAAATATGTCAAGTTACTGGTGTGGTTTTTGTATCAAAGATTTACCAATAAAATTAGAAATAGAGCTCCCTGCTGCGCCACAACTATTAAGAATAAAGAAAGAATTTTAAATTTTAATTTCGTAGAAAAACCTTGAAATATTTGCTCATCTTCAATAAATGAATTTTTCGGTGAATATTTCAATTTACAGCTGCATTTATATACAAGTATAAAAACGTATCTGCATAAAATTTATAATATTTAGTTCCACAAAATTTTAATATTCTGCGGTAAAATTTTGCTATGAATTTAAATGCATTCGTCATAACTTTTTGATAATCTTTTGATGTGAAGAACACTTCGAATTATGTACTGCCTCAAATAATTACAGTACAAGGACTTGTTGGCGGGTTTTGACATTGTACTGGACTTGAATTAAGTTTTAATAATTTTTTTTACTAAAATATAATTCATTCTACCACAAAATCCATGCATAAATTTTGTGCAAGTTTACAAAAATTGAGAAAATTTTCATAAAAATTCCATACCTTCTAATCGGAATCTTAACTAAAAATTAAAAGTTTAAAGTGGCTTAGAAATTGCGTTTATGTTGGAAAATTTTTTCTTCGTTCATGGTATAGGGTGCTGCGGGCATGTTTGAATCATTTCTTATATGGAGAAAATGCATAAGACCATCCGCTAAACAAATTTTCAAAAATCACCGCACTAGTTTAGCTATTTGAAACTTTCACTTTATTAAACTAAAGAGCTCACAATTTTTTTAAAGCCTTTTAAAAAGGATGCCCAAGTATTCCTTTCAGTATAAATTTTGTTTGGTTCACTGCAAGGCTACTTTGTTCATAAACTACAAAGACGAGGTGAATACTAGATTAAGAATAAAATAAAAATTAAACTGATTAAATAAGTTTGCCTCCCGAATACAGGTTTTTGTAATAAAACAACATTTTTACTGCTAATTGAAATTTATTTAAAAAAATTTACGCCTGTAATTAGAGTTGCTACAATTTCTCTATCATCAAAAATGAGTAAAGATAATAATATTAGTCAAGATATCACTTACTCATCTGAGTATTGTTATTTTTTCCATTTAAGGGGGAACGCCACTGTGAAAATTCCAAAAGAATGTATTTTTTTTTGCATAAATTGTTAGTTTAATTACCTAGGAAAATGTGGTAAAAATTTTAAAGCGAAATTCGCTTTATTCCCTATTCTATGTTCACTTAAGTGAGCGCCCGTCGGTTCGGACCCTTAGCGCTTACGATACGATGCTTTATTTTAAACGCGTTTTTCTCGAAACGACTTTTTTGGTACCTTGGCGACGATTTCTCGAAGACTAATGCACCGATTTTAATTTTCTTTTTAATTTTTTTATTTTTGTTATCGCATTGGCTATCGTTGCACATAGCCGATTTTCCAAATTTTGGAAAGAACTATTTTTTTAGGTCTATTGAAAATCCAAAAAATAGTGAAAAACACTCATCGAAATTCAAATCACCACGATTTTTTCAAAAACACAAAAAAAAAACAACGGCTTCGTACAAGGATAGCCACTATTGCGTAGATTAATAAAATTTTTGGGTTTTTTGATTTCAGATGATTATTCATTGCAGCATCGCTGCCACCAGATGACGCCATTTTTTTTAACTTGTATCGTATATTTACATAAATTTGTCCATTTTCAATATTTTTTAATAAAAATTTACATCAACATAGTTTAACACATATATAATACAATAAATTGCCTTTTGTCCGATCCTCGAATAATTATTCCTACTTACAAAAAAAAAAAATTCCCAAAAATCAAATATTCTTTTACCCCCCACAGTGGCGTTCCTCCTTAAACCACAAACAACTACAGCAAACGTCCCATTGCGTATACGCAGTGTAGGCCTTAGAGCACGATTAGATGTAGAGAACTTTGGAACATTGAAAGCGTAGCCAGTCAAGTTGGATCTTTATATAAATATATATAATTGACGCATACACCTCTTTTGGGTGTTTGGACGAGTTCCTCCTCGTATTTGTGGCATTCGTTTTAATGTTGTTCCACAAATGGAGGGGCCTACAGTTTCAAGCCGATTCCGAACGGCAGATATTTTTTTATTTTTATGAGGAGCTTTTTCATCGCAGAAATGCACTCGGAGGCTTGCCATTGCCTGCCGATGGACGACCGCTATTAGAAAAATCTTTTCTTTTGGTGTTTCACCGAGATTCGAGCCGACCTTCTCTCTGTGAATTCCAAATGGCTACGGCGGCCGCCAAGTTGGATCTTTACCTTTTTTTAAATTAGAAAGACTAGCCTACATAAATTCCTTCATTTAATAAAAATCTCTAATCCCAGCTGTAGAATCTTATAAGTATTTCTAAGAACACCATTTTCAGCAGTATCAAATTAATTTTAAATTATTTTTTTAGATAAATTGTTAGAAACATTTTGTTGCCAGTTACAAGTTTGGCACATGAAATTCAATCGCAAACTTTAGCTGTCCTCTTTTCTAGTACAAAAAAATTTACAAGGCTGTTGTTACAATTTAATATTAGCCCAACTTTATGGTCATTTTGTAAATTTTTTTTGTGAGTAAATTCATGGATACATATATCTTATGTGCTTTTTTGCTTTTGTTGCTATTTTGGCTGTACAAGTTTTATTTTTTAAAAAAATTTTTTTCCTCGTTATTTATTATATTTGTTTTGCGCACACTTACATACTTCATTACACTTTTATTTGTGTTATTATTGTCACGCATGGTATACTCTTTCTACACTTTACTGTTATATAACATTTTATTCTAATTTATTTCTTCCTCTTTTATTATGCTATTTGGGTTCCATATTTTTACCATTTTGCGTTTTGTTTATGATTTCCAGTTAAGTTTGGTTTATTTCATTTTATTTATTACTCGAAGTTGCCAACAATTTTTGATGAGGCCAGTCGCATGGTACAGAGCTCCGTTTGCTTACTTCGAACATATTTTAACATTATACGCTTGCTTAGTAAATATGTGTGTGAGTACTACATATGTACGATAGTTGTACTAGTGTGTATGTCTTAATATTCCCTGCATGGGAGTCCATATTTACTGACTGGCTCGTATCTAGCGAATTGGGATCCAATACTAGTTCATGTGACTCCTTTCTTTCTGATAGGTGAAGTTAAACTTACCCTACGCTATTGTACAAAATGATTAATTATGTTAAAAAGGTACCAAGTTTTCGATAGAAAAAGCGAATTATATCTCATCCCAGGTGGTATTGCAAAGACGCAAAATATAAAAGCAACTCTGATAGCGCAATTTTTTGTTACCTTGGAAGTCTTAATAAAATCAATCGGACACCTCTGCATCCCAATATTCATTTCTGGAATGTTTCGAGCCAGTATATAATTCGCTGAATGGCAAAGAGGTCCTTAAAACTGGCTCAATAGACCAGACAAACTTCTCTGCCACCAGACCAGGCGATTTTTGGTGGAACCATAACAATAAATTGGTCGAGAGGTGAAAAGAGGTTGTAAACAGCACTTGATTAACTTATTTGATATAAATGTTGTTTTTTCTTTAAATAAAGGTCTTCGGTAAAACCGCTACGAACTTATAGCGGCCAACCAATATAATAAAGAACAATTTTTATATAATACGTTTTTTGTTTTAGTCTTGGATTCAAACATTTTTTTCTCCGCATAAATATTTACCACGCACTAGTTGAACCCGCAATAGGGGCATCTATTTAATTTAAGTCATAACATACAAAACATTTTTTTTTAATCACACGAAGTGGGGAATACTTGTTGAAAAAGGGTTAACTCAAAAGTTTCCAAGCACCCATTTTTACTTGGTTCAAATTTCATTGGCGGTTGGTGTTACTTACCGTGCCCTTTAAATGACACCGTCACAATTGTCCCTGGGGGTGGAGGAATAAAATACTATTTAGGAGGCCCCATGTTTGATTCTTGGGAGAAAAAAATTTAATATTGAAAATAATTTTTTTATTATTGTAATACAATTTGAATTCCCAATACTTTCACACAGAATGAGAAGTTTCTCACCAGACGTTCGACGAATGATCCACGGTCAGAAAGTTAGGTTCGGTAGGTATATCTGCCTGATCTGAATAGATCTCACATATACTACAAGGGTCCGTAGTGCTACCAGTGCTGTTGGAGTCATGCTAAACATAATTTGTGATACATGTCTTGGCGTGTTTTAATAAACAGTTTAAGTTTTTATCAGTAATATCCCTCAGAGGAGAAAAGTATACCGATCCTTGGCAGCTTTAACGAGTTCTGCTTAGAGCGGAGTAGTGACAAAGGAGGTGCTCTAATGTACCCTTTCTTCCCTGAATAACTTACGTGCGTCGTTCTATCATATTATATGTATGTATATCCTGAGTGATATGAAGTAAAACAATATCCCTTCACTACTTCAACCAATATTACACATTCCTTCTTTGGGAGTGATAAAATAAAGTTGATTTTTTTCGTGTTGCAAGTTCGTAATATTACTTTAGCAATCCTGTGGGAGGTCGAGGCTTCCCGTGTGGAGTGTGCTTCCAAAGTTAGTTTCTCGTCTAGTTTCGTCCTTAAAACTGAGAGTGAAAGATATATGTTCAACGTATTCATCCTACGCAAGCGGGTACCTGCCTTAGCGAGCTCGTTAGCTCTCTCATTTCCTTCTATTTCCTTGTGCTTTGGTACCCAGTCAGAAAGTTAGTGGCATAAGTTTTGAAACAAAAAAAACCAAGGAAATAGAAGAAAGCGAGCACCATTTTAGCAACATTAATAGGTGAATTGAGAGACCAACGCGATTGTGATAAAGTGCACTGGTCGTTGTTCTTAGTAGCTGGAATAATCTGAGAAATAGTCCTACGCACGCATTTGATTGCTGATCTAAAAGGAGTGAAGAAGAGATAAAAGGGGATATGTGTTAAAATACCAATGGTAATGTGAACTAAAAGAGAGTTGTAATTCAGTTCAGTGCAGTTTTTAAAAGTTTTCTCCTTGTCCCAATATTCGAAATCTAAAACTAGTTCTGAACTAAAGATTTTCTCACTACATCAGATTTATTTCGCCGGGTCTTGCTAGATGGGTATGAACTTATCAACTTCCCTTCACCAAGCTACTGCCAACTAAAGCAAGAATATTTCACCATGCCAACAACCAAGGTTAGATTTATAGATATGTGTTATATAATGTATTTGTGTATGTGCACTACAAACACATATGTCCACACATGTAAGTATGTCATAGCAGGAGTCAGCAATCATACACAGTTTCTTTAGGACGTTTAACACAACTACTAGGGGTGGTCAACGAAGTTCGTGTATGAAGCTGATTTTTTTCTTAACGTTACTGGTCAGCTCAACGAACTACTAATACTAATTTCAGACAAATCAGTTTATTAATATACGAAATATTGCTGAATAAGCCATTCAAGCAATAAATGAAGTGGAAAGTGATAATTGAGTTCTTTGTCATGATTAAGTTCCTCTTCCTTAATCAAGGGAAAATACTAATAGTTATTAAGCTGGAGATGCCATTTGTATGAATTAAAGTAGCATACAAGAAGCAAGTACGGGACAGAGTCTATTGAAGGCTAATAGCGCTTAGCGTATGTCTAAGCATTGTTTAAGAATCCTATAAAATTCTTCAGGAAGATGTCTTTTAGCATAGGATAGAAATGACAGAACTGGCTGACACATCATACGCGATCATTTTGAAAATCTTCTGTGCTCTTGTTTTTGTGCCTAAGGTCTATCCATGGCGGTTGACAAGCACGGATTTTTTGGATTTATGTAGTATAAACAAACGTCAAGTATGCTAAAATATGACTTTGAGTAACTTTATAACAAATTATTTGAACATAATTTAATGAGCAGGAGGGGCACAAGAAAATATCCTGTACCGCCTAAGAAGTTCAAGGATGCTGACTATAGCTTCTTCGCTGATATTCAGAAGACAATCTATTGATTTATTATAGGGCAAAATTGTGTAGATTTGAGTGGATAATAGAAGAGTGAGTTAGGGCATAAAAGATCTTATAAGTAAAGTCGATAAGCAAACTTCCTTTTTAAAGGGTAAAACAGAGTATCGATTTACAAAAATTATTTAAAGATGAATGCTCTGAAAGTAGTTAACTAACCTCCCTACAGTGTATATTTAGCACCATCTGATTATTATTTATACGAACGAAAATGCCTCCAAGAAGACATTTTTTAATTATGAAGTTTAGGCGCGCATTCCTTTTATTATTTTTAGATGTTGGGAATGAAAAAAACAACAATATTAGAAAACAACAAAAACACAAAATTTGTTTTTTTCTTTTGTTTTAATATTTCGATAGTAAGAGTGACAAATGTCTCAGTTTTTACAGCCTTTTGAGCAGATCCCGACTGGTTAGAAACACATTATTAAAATTGTTAGTCTATTTTTCTTGCAGCGACTTTCTTTCTGCACTGGAAGAGACAAAAAATATTAATGCGAATCATTCTGACGTTAAATGGGAGAGCGCAAAAACAACAGCCCATAACCGTGTGCGATGGAAGAGTATTGTCGAGGTCTTATGCTCCCGAGCGGATCGAACAAGGAATAAAACAAACAAGGAATCGAAGCTTAGTTTTTATGAAAAAACAAAAGATAAACATCTTTTTCTTAAGTCAAAGTTAAAAAAAATGCTTTTTGTTAACCAAATATCGTCCCCTTAGTATAACAATAGCCTATGTGCTCATAGGCTATTATTTTTTTTTAATTTTTGGATTCTCCATCGTCGATTTTATATGTGGTCAAAATTTTGTCAAATTCTAGTTCCACAAAGGGGGTCAAAACGTCAGTCAAAAAATAATAAATATTTACAGACATAACGAGATTTGAGTGAAAGATTCATTTTCTCAAAACATCAAAAAATTTATAGGCTATTTTAATACTAAGGGGACGATATTTAGAATTTTTGGTGTGTGGTTGTTGTTGTTTTTTGTTGTTTTTGAAGACCTTATCTGAAACATTTTGTTAAAATTTTTTGTTTTTATTATAATTTGTTTTTAAAACATAATTTTATTAGTTTTATTATAATTGTTTTGATGCATCTTTTAGTGCTAGAATGAATCAGAAAGGGAAAGCAAAAAAATTGTTACCTCTACAAGTAAATAATCGGCTACCCTTAAAAGAGAATCGAATGAATCGGGAAAATAATTTCATATTAAAATTTTCGCTCCTTCTTTCCATCAAGAATTATAACCATACTCCGAAGATCCGAACAAGAAAGAAGAAGAAGCTGGGCAACTGGTAGATGTGGCATGACTAACAAACAGCAAACCACCCCTTGATGAAATACATAACGGTGGCACCAAGGAGGAAGAAGAAGGTAGGTTTAGATGTTTCAAGTCTCACACTGATGAGGTATAGAGGCTTTTGATGCTTCCACTTCGTAAAAACCCCTTGCTTTACATTCCGCAAACTTTTTGGCATTCCCTCGTACGCACATATTCGAAAACTTTTCTCTTATTTACGCGATTTGTATTTATTTGCTTGTTTGTTTGTTTTCCTTTGCGTAGTGGTAATTTTTTTTTTTTTTTATTCTACTGCTTAAGTATTGTATATCATAGAGACTTCTACATATTTGTTGAAAACGCATACACATGCATATATACTTTCATACACTTCCTACAGTCAAACCTACTAGTTCTGAACTAATTACACGCACTACCTGTTTGTTTTGCAGCCGAAGCTGTTTCCTTGCTATCTTTTTTCTACGCTAAAATTAGTATTTTTCACATGCCTGTATTATATATCAGTTAATGACCCAGTAACCCATATCCTTAGGCAGCTACTAAGGCCATGGAAAAGGGAGGAATTAAATTTATATACAAATGGTTTCAAGCTAGACGATTAGGTGGGTTATAGAGTATTTTCGAAGAAATTAAGACTGGAACTATCGGTTCGACTACCACACTACTGCAGCATCTATCAGGCAGAAGTTCTAGTTATAAAAGAAGTGGTATACCGCACTAAGAACTGCTATAAATATATTAGCCGATAGTCAGGTGGCCATTACGTCAATAAATACGACTATACTAAGATCTCACAGTTGCATAGGAATGCCGGGTAGACCTAACTGATATTAGTGTCCTATTCAAAGTCAGATTTATTTGGGTTCCTGAGCACAGGGATATTGATAGAAATTGTAAAGACGATGAGCCAGCCAGGAGAGGTTCTACTCTTCAACTGCTCAGAGATAGAAGTACCATTGGGATGCCTATGACCCCAAGCAAATTAATAATTAAGAAAAACACTATCCAAACGGCCATGGAGAGATGAAGGCACATGCGTAACCGCTAGGTTACTATGGTCGCAAAGATAAAAAAGGGCTGATGAGCCTTTCAAGAGAGGATATCTCGAAGTTTGTATAACCAGCTATTTGAAAAGCATTCCTTTAGACTAGGAGTTTCCTCCCATGAACATTGCAAAGCCGTAGAGATGAGGAAGAGGAAGAAACAGTTGAGCACTTCCTTTGCTATTGCTCAGCCTTAGCTAAAATAAGAGCCCGAAAACTGTTCCAGGAAACACATAAATGACGTTCCCGTACCGCACAGTGGTATCAAAATGGACCTGCAGGTTCCAAGTGAGTTGGTCGTATAGATCGACTACCACCATAACCTAATTTGACCCCATACACAAGTATCATACTAGTTAGAGAATTAGTTCTAAACAGACCCAAAATATTCCAGATTCGAACGTATTGAGACAGTGAAAAAAATGTATAAATAAAAGTCTTAAAAATAGTTTATGCTGAATTCAAACATTACATACGATTTTTTTCCATCTTCATATTCATTTTTCGACTTAATTGTAATTTAAAAAATTATTTAAAATTACACGATGCTTAAAATTAAGTTGAAATTTTAATTTATGTAGTTACATTTTCATCATCATAAGCTCCTTGACTTCCAGTAGAGTAGGTCCACATCCAATTTCTTACATTTGGGTCTATTTTACGTCAATTTCTTAAATTCATTCCAGCTAAGCTGCATGGTGCTTATTTATATATTCCTTTAACTCACATTTGATGTGCCGACTCTCAGAAAGAACTGCCTTTGAGGTTTTTCGTTGCCTTTGAACGATTAATTTCGCTAATGAATTGACTCCATCAACATTTAAATTCAATCAATTCATTCAGTCCTTCAGGTATCTGGTATTATACTAGTCTCTCCCGAACTAGTATGAGAGGCTTCCATCAAATACCAAACACGAAGATACATATATACCCCACAGTTTACACATAGATATAGACGCAAGTACATATATTGCATTCGTTTGGGATCGCTATTTTTATTTTTCCATACATACACATTTTCTCTGTGTTTTTTTTTTCTTTGCAATATATTTCACTAAACATTTTTTCTATCCTTTCTATCTCTGCGCTGAGTTAATACCTTTGTTTTATTTCACTTAATTTATTTTTAAAGCCTCTTGTGTATTGTTATGCCAATTTATGTGTGGCTCTCGTTGGAAACCTAACTTGTATTCGCTTTACTTGACAAACTCGGTATCTGCCCTCCTTCAGGTTTAACCAGATATCTGCTTCTGTTTTCGAAGGCATGTATATGCAAATAAATATGCTTGTTCATGTTTACTCGTGCATTTATTCATACACATTTTAATTTTTTTGTAGTACTTTCACGAGCCAGTTATTCTCAGTAAAGTTAGCTTAAGCAAATAAGTGGTATGTGTGTACTTTTTATAATTTACTTTGTGCTCACACTTTTTACAAGGTCGTCCTTGAACAGTATTAGCCCACGAAGTGCAGCGTACGACCCTAGAAAGGGTCATTTGAGATATCGCAGGGTCATTTGTTTGCGCTTAATCACGAAAAAATATCTTTCTTTAAATTTCTTAGAATAATGTGCGTCCTGTGTTGAGCTTTGCGAGTTCTCTCCAACTACGACTTGAGTGTAGTCGTTTAGGCACGAATGGATCATTCTCATTGCATGTCTTTTTTTGCGGTGTTTTGTTTTGATAGCCTTCTGAGTTCGATGGTGTTCTCTTTATCAGTCGATAGGTAGAAAATCTGAAAATTATTAAAATGGACTAGATTTCCGGGGGAAAAATATTAATTACATTTATTTATCCGTCAAAATTCACAATTTTGAAACATTTTGAAATATTTTCGATAGCTATTATCATTCAATAGAAGGCGAAATAAAAACCTAATCGAAAAATTTTACTAAAAAGAGGCTGTCTGTGAAGTCGGTTTACTGACGATAGCTTAACGTGATAACGTCATAAGAAAATACTGATTGAATGGTTGCATTTTCAAAAGAAAATTTTAATTTTATTTGTTTGATAGATATTTTGTATGGATATAGAGAATGAGTTAACATTAACATAACATAATATGCTTTAACATAACATAACATAACATAACATAACTTAACACAACACAACATAACATAACATAACATAACATAACATAACATAACATAACATAACATAACATAACATAACATAACATAACATAACATAACATAACATAACATAGCACTTTTTTTTATAAAATTTATTGAATTTCTTATCATTTACTTACAGCATTTCGTCAATACAGAATTTTGTCAATACAAAATTTCGTCAGTACAGAATTTCGTCAATACAGCATTTCGGCAATACAGAATATTTTTTACAGAATTCTGAAATACAGAATTTCGTATACAGAATTCTATAATACAGAATTCTGAAATACAGAATTTTGTATACAGCATTTTGTAAACAGAATATTGAATCATACAGCATTACGTACCCAACCCGACAGTCGCCATATTTCGGCCGCGGCAACCCAATTTTTCATACTTTTCCTAATAAGTGTGGCCGTATGGCATCAGTGGTTCCTTGAATATTGCAATAAATCGATTGTTAATCGCAATATAGCGCCATCTTGTTGGAACTAAATGTCGTCGATATTTAGCTGATTAATTTTTGAAAACAAAAGTTCAGTTAGCATGGCTCGCTAGTGCTCGTCATTCACGGTACAGGCAGCCATACCTTACTAAACGTAAACGTCAACACAGTTTGCCTTTCTCAGTCTTCAAATCATAGTTATCGATATAATATCGATAGTTCTCATGCAGCTAATGAACTCCCGATACATTCAAACTAGCATACTTTTTAGCGCACATTTTGGCTTGGTGTAGTCATATTTTTCTCAAAACAAGCAGTCATAAATTTGAAATAACGTAAGAACATTTTTTTGGGTTTTTCTTTATGGCATGAATATTTTCGTTTGTTGTTTCCAGATTGAGATACCACAAATATCATCAATCTTTTACAAATGGAACGAGAAAAAATATAATAAATTTAGAATCGAGGAAAGCACATTGAACAGGTGGTAAGCAGTAGTTGCTCTACTAATTTAATTTTTTTATATTTATTTGGCCTCGAAATTGTAAAATTTTTTTAAATTACTCTAAACTGCTAATCTTTTTAATTTATAGATTTTGATATTTCAGAGACCAAAAGCCAAAAAAAATATATATCGCTCATGTGATTTTTGCTCTACTGCCACTACCTGTTTAATGTACCGTGGGAAGGAGTATCAATTTGGTGGAATGATTTTCTCAAATTAAAGTATTATTCAACAAAAAAAAAGGAATGAGTGAAAAAATATATAAATGACTAAATAACAAAAATAATTCAACTTGCGAAAGAAAAAATATGTGGGCACAATCATTTTTCGATTTTTTTTAATGAAAATAAGGGAAGTGGCATGAGTGAATATATCTGAGCAATTTTGGTCCTACTTTCCATTCCATCAGTTGATTGAGAATTGCATGCTTCCCAATACGGTCATATGCCCTTTCAAAATCGACTGATAAAATGGATATGTGGTGCCGCCTGGTAATGGATTGTGCAATCTCGTTATCAATATGCAGAAGTGCATCTAACGTACTTTTCCCTGACTTAAATGTCATTTGATGCGGGCTTATCAGCTTTCTCTTAGATAAAAACCACGTCAGTCTTTTAGCTACAATCTTTTCGTGAATTTTTGCGGGGCACGACAGAAGGGAAATCGGTCTGTATCCGTTAACTTCTGTTTTAGGTTTGCCTGGCTTTAAAATGTGTAGAACTGTCGCTGTTTTCCATTCTTATGGGATATGTCCTATCTGGAATATCTCATTATAAAGTTGGATGTACCTCTGTTTTATGCCATATGGAAGGTGTTTTAGCATTGAGTAAGATATTTTATCGAAACCAGCGGACTTATCTTTGAGAGCAGAATCAAATTCTATCAGAAGACGGAAGGCATTTATTTCTTTTCTCTTAGACTATTATTTGACTTACAATTCAAATAAAAATACTTGCGCAGAAAATAATTAAGATCTTTAACCAATACACCGATTAATATAATAACTCCGTTCTCTTCGAAGGTCGCTTTATAAATAGATTCATAGGTTACACAATTCTTACAACAAAGTTAACAAATACGAGTATGAGCTTAAAAGATAATAGTGAGAGACAAAATGTGATTTTGTGTTGCTGTATTGCATCAAGAGAAATTGATTAGTTTAGAGAGTTTTGTTAAAGAGTGTGTGTTAATAAGGGAGCAAATTAAGAAACGTGAAGTATCGATGTGAGAATATAAATAGGAGAGATAAGGAGAGCATGAGTAAAGCATTGTGGGTTGCTGGTAGTGGGAGCCTGAGTATGTGAATGGGATCTACATCGGCAACCACTCAATGTTTCCTTCCCTTTGTACAATTTGTACTACTGAACCCATGAGGTTTTTACACGGCTACAGTTGACGCGTTTTGCGCCATATTTGCCATCATAATTTCCAAATGCATTAATGCCAGGCTATTTGCACTTAATTGAGTATTATAAAAAATATTCCCGATATATGAGCATTTTAAGTTGTTGCAATAAAAAATTTCTAATATTTTATTAAGTACATAATTAGCTTTTTAGCTGAACATTTTGCTGCCTTGTTTTGGCTTTTTGCTTGCACACAATCGCCGCAGTACACAGTGTTTATCAGTGAATTATTTCTGTGTACGTATTTCTGTTTTCCGATAATTTCAATTTCCAAGTAAAAGCTTATTTTATGCGTGTTTTAAATGAAATATAACATTTTTTCTCAAATTGCATTTGAAGTTTACAAATTTACTACAATTATTTGGCGTTAAAATTATAAAAAGTTGATAATTTTGCCAAAATTAATCAGTGCAATTTTTTCTTTGTTTTACCATAATTTCAGTATTTAAATTAATGCTTAATTTACACATTTTATGGAAGACTTTTTATGCATAACATAAATGCTGATATTTTTATAATTTAAATATTTAAAATTTACTCTTCTCTGATGCATTTTTCAAAGTAAGCTAATATATTTTTCTGTCATTCGGCTTTGCTAAATATTTATGGAAAAAAATTGGATGAGTTTTTCCGAATTCATGTGCATACATATGTATCTACATACATATAAATATAATTCTAACTAATTGTATTTCCAGTTCAATATGTGCGATTATAATTTATTCATTACAAGCCATACCAAGCGTACATTGCTGCGGTTAAATCTTTTTAGTCTTGTTTAGCTTGAAATTATTTTTTGCGCCTAAATTTGCCGCAGCTTTAATGATAATAGCAAGTGCACAGGAATGTTTGCATTTTTTAAACTTTCACTTTGTTAATGCAAAATTGTATATTTTTTGTGAACAAAAGGAATGAGTCAAAACTTCATATTATATTAGATGACATCAGCATTTTTATACTCGTATACGAATGTTGATAGTTTTTCTACTGATTTCTCAATACCCACCCTATTTTGTTTAGCTTAGCTAAATGATAAAAAAAATAAAACATGTTTTTATAATAAAATATTATAGGTTCTGAGTCGAGATGATTTTGCTAAGCTAGTTCGCGCTAGCTCATTCTTACGGAACTGTTTGACGTGGTGGACCAATCCTACGCTTCATAAGAGCCACTTAATGGTTCTGCGAAGAAAAATAGATGTGTTTCCCATGTGGTACAGTGATGTCGCAACGGACCTGTAGAGTCTAAATAAGGTCGTACAGATCGACTGCAACCATAACCTATCCTGACCTAGCTCGCTCTCAAATATTCGTTCGAAATACAAATTATATTCTGAAAAATTTGTAGTAGTTACTCCACACTTTCGAGAGTGAATATGTTCCACCAACTGGCAATGCAACATTGGAAGCGCAGAATGTTGAATCGGTTGGCCTTATAGCTACTTAAAAAATTCATATACAAGGATGTGTGATAGTAAAGGCACGGAAGCTTCTCATCCACACAATCAAGATTAAAATGGAAGAAGAAATACAAATAAGTAAAACTTGTATAGAAAAAATCTTGCATAATTCCTTTCAAGGCTTAAACGATCGACCAAAAAGAAACGAGTAGAATCCGATCACGGGATATATAAGGGGAACCCCAAAATAAACAAGACTGGCGTCATAAACATATTTTTGATAGCGCCATTTTTTTTAAATGAGTTAGTGCGTTTTAAGTTACATCCTTAGCTGACTTCTAGTGTAAGTTTGGTGACATTCGGTTCAGTGAAAGCGAAGTTATGGCGTCTAAAGTGTCAGTATGTTTATGTCATCGGTACAAAAATGAGTTCCAAACAAAGAGCTAATATCAAATTTGGTTTTAAAATCGGTAAAACCTTTACCGAAATATTTGAGTTGATAAAAAAAGTTTATGACGATTATTGTCTATCTCGTGTCAGAGTTCACGTTTCAGAGATAGTTGTGAAGACATAAATGACAATGAAGATACGGACCGCCCAAAATCAGCAATTACCAAAAACTACATCGAAATTGTTCGTAAATTTATCAAAAATTAACCGATATCATCGTTGAAATTCATGGAATTCATGGAGCTGAACATCTCCAAAATATCAATTTATCGCATTTTAACTGATCATTTGGGCTTACGAAAGGTCTGTGCACGATTCATTCCGTACAACTTAACTGAGGAGCAAAAATTGCTTAAAATTCAACATTCGAAAGACCTCAGAAAAGAGGCGAGAAAAGACGAGATCTTCCTTTATAAAATTATAACTGTTGACCGTGGTTGTTCGATGATATTTTTCAAGTTTTTGGTCAAAAAAGAATTCACAAAATGAGCCTTGTGAGACGGTGCGTTATCATGGTGCAAGATCCATGATCACCATTTCATTTGTCTTGTTGACTTTGTTGACGTTTTCATCCGTTGAAGGTGTTGATGGGCGACCAGATCGGGGCAAATATTCCATGACTTCTCGGCCCTTTGCAAAAGCCTTATACCACTCGTAGATCCGTGTATTTGATAAAGTGGCGAGTGTGCTTTCTACAATATTTTCAACGATGCGGTTGATTGATATAATTAAATGCCAAAACTAAGCTAATTGTCAGATCACGCTCAAACTCTACGACACTATGGAGGAGAGTTGTCCCAACATTCCAGCAAAAAAAAAAAAGAATAGATATCTTTGTAACGCGCGCTTTTTAAATGAATAATTCCCGATATTTTTTTGACAGAATATATAATTGGCGCTTACACCCGCTTTGGCCTAGCTCCTCCTCCTATTTGCGGTGTGCGCCTGGATGCTGTTAGACAACTGTGCAAGAATTGAAGCCAAATGATCACCGTTTGCGTCATTTTATTTGAAAACGTAGTCAAACCGACTCATCGTAGCCGCGATAGACATATGCCAGATATTATATTAAAAAAGTAAATACCATGAAATTACTTACCCGATTATAGCACGAAAAAAAATACATTCCAAGAATATTTCTCCTTTGTATTATATTTTAAAGTTCTCAAGCTTTTAAGAAAGACCCGATATATTAGTGCATTGTGCATTTTTGGTTCTTGTCCAGTACCAGCATCCTTTTCATTGGTTAATGCTTCACTCTCAGCTCGTTGCAACTGATCATATCATCTTTGGAATGTAAGTTGATTACAGTTGTTACCAAATAATTTATGCATTAAATATCACTCGCCATATTTCTCTACACATACATATTCATTTGTCTGTGCTTTCATCCAAATACTTACAAACACATATGCATATATTTACAATATATTTATTTGTATGCTACATGAAAATATGCTGTCAGAATGATATATATTCTCCAATGTGTCATGCGAGTTTTTATCAGATGCGCTGTTTGTTAGTCAAAAATTCGTTGCCTCCCATTCAGCCAAGTAATGACTTATATTGCACTCTATGAGTTGATTTGTTTCTCCATTTGTTCATTTCAAAATCAATTTGTGCATTTAGTAGTGAAATTCCAATTTGTTTTAGCATACCCACAGATACATATCGCATGCATTTTCTGTGTGTCAGTGTGTGTGCGTGTGCGGGAGTATGTGTGCGCTTGAAAGCATGCCAGTGATTTCCCGGTTGGTTGCATTTTTGACTGATGGAACATTATCAGTTTCTATCAGAATTTCGGTCTCATCTCTTCTTTACTCCTCCACTCGGTTTGTCTCTTCTCATTTGCCTTTCGTATACTTTTGCACATTTTTCAAACTTTTTATGCGCATTTGTAATTTTTTACTCACTTCTATATCCGTTACTACTCTCATGCATAATAAATTATTCAATCAATCGGCAGTTTGAAATCGCATTTTTTTCTATTGGATTTTTTATAACCGAACTTATGTAGCGTTTGCGAATTTAATTTTGTGTATAGTTGGCTAATAGTTTTTTGTTGCAAACTTTCAATATTCAATTACATTATTATCGCAGAACTTGTTGCAATAAATTTATTGCACACACAAAGTTAACTGATTGTAAAAATTGCATTGGAATACGTTTTACAGCAAAACATTTTTTTTGTTTATGTAAATAAGTAAACAGTATTAAACATTTTTGCAAACTTGACTGAGATATTTCAATAGCGGAAAAAGTGTGAATAATTTCATCGAATTTGTGTGTGAACCAAAAAAATTGTTCTTTTTGCGAAAATCCACAATACTGTTTACACATTTTTTTTGTCTATAGTTTTTAGCAAATTAATTCGTACAATTGAAATTTTATACATTTTACATTTGTTTACATAGCGAGCAGATTGGCTAGGATGTGATAAGTATTATGCATTGCGTTGAAAAACTATAGCGAGTGACTTATTGACAAGTTTTGACAATCCATTTGTGTCTTATTTGATTTTAATAATTTTCATATACAAACAATATCACTTTGCTATGGCAACCATTTAAATAGAATTTGAAAACTTTGTATAAATTCCAAAAAGATCAACCAGTTTCCACACATATTGAAAAATTTTGTATTAAAACTTTTAGAAAAATTCTGAGTACGCAGCAACCACTTTAAGTGGCTCCAAAATCGCGTTAATTTTTCAAATTATTTTTGTTTGGTTTTCTTTTTTTTGCTGACGGTGTTGCGTATTTTCTTCCATACAAAAAGAGTCGAAAGTTCGTTATATGCAGGAAATGCACATGACCGACACCAAAAAAAAAAGAAAAAAAAATAAGAAATTAAATTTAATAAAAAAACACCAAAATCAAGCCGAATGCAATACATAGGTAGCTTGCATAGCTGTTAGGGTATCCCTATAATGTCCTTATTGGGCCTAAAAATGACGTTGCTCAACACCATCAGCGCCATCAGAATTGGGAAGGACCTCTCCGAGCCATTTGATACCAAATGAGGTTTCGGACAGGGTGACTCGCTGTCGTGTGACTTCTTTAACCTGATGTTGGAGAGGATCATACGAGACACAGAACTTAATCGCTCAGACACAATTTTTTATAAGAGCGTACAATTGCTGGCGTATGCCGATGATATTGACATCATCGGTCTTAACAACCGCGCTGTTAGTTCTGCCTAATCCAAACTGGGTCTGGTGATGAACGAGGACAAACGAAGTACCTCCTGTCTTCAAACAAACAGTCGGCGCACTCGCGTATCGACACCCACGTCACTGTTGACAGTTATAATTTCGAGGTTGTAAAAGACTTCGTCTATTTAGGAACCAGCATTAACACCGATAACAATGTCAGCCTTGACATCCAACGTAAAATCTCTCTTGCCAACAAGTGCTACTTTGGACTAAGTAGGCAATTTAGTAGTAAAGTCCTCTCTCGACGAACAAAACTAACACTCTACAAGACTCTCATCATGCCCGTCCTAACGTATGGCGCAGAAGAGTGGTCGATGACAACATCCGATGAAGCGAGTGAGGTTTCAACAGAATTTCGAATTTTTTGCAAAGAATTAATACTTTTTTTTTCAATTCCGAAATAAAAAGGCGGAAATGGAATTGGATTGGGCATACTCTCCGCAGAGAATACAATAATGTTTGGCAAACATCGGTTTTCAGTGGAATCTACAAGGAAATCGACGCAGAGGTCGCTCACATCAAATTTGGGGGCGCAGAATCTCCCACGAGAGTCCTTCAACCCCCAGCCTTTTTGTTAATTGAGAATGCCACCTAAATGCATAATTTATCAAGAAATTAAAAAATGTATGACACATTTAAATCAATCAAAGTACTATAAAGCGTAAGTTTGAACTCACTGATTCTTTTACCGATGTCCTTTGCATTTTCTCCCTTCAAGCAATGTGCATTGAAAGAATTATATTGGAAGAAAATATTTCATAATTCAAAATGTCGGATTCAAGATGGGTCTATAAGTGTGTTGTAAAAAGACTACCATCACAGATACATTTTTCCCTATTTATTTTCCAGGTTATTGGATGCATACTAAAAATGAGTCCTCTTTTTGTATTCAGCGATTTCAGAACCTCCGAGTAACGATACCAAACTCGAGTTTCAAGTGAAGCCCACAAGCTTTAAAATAAATAAATACGTCCACCATTTGAGATCCGTCTATAGGACCACAAGGCTTGAAGCCCTGCGAGCTAATATCTAAAAAAGATGTATAGATTCAAAAAAAGGCAGTACTATTCAGCGCATTCACAGCAAATATCTAATACTAGCGCATACAATTTTAGAGTGCCCCCAAATTCGATTTTGAATACCAACTTATTGAAGAGATTGACTGGAGTTGGTAAGGGATCAGCGTTGTTGCAGTACCTTTAAATGAATTTTACTGTTCTTTGCAGCACAATAATCCTTTAATTATTTCTTGTGACTCCTTTAACATCACTGCGTCTATCTTAACCTTTTCTAATGCAGCTTCACACATACTAGTCAAGAAATTACGACACACATACATATACAAATTTCAAAAGGGAAAATTGTGTATTGTAAAGTATTTGTAATTGTTAAATGATGCAGACGCCAACAACAAGTTAACAAGGTACTTAATGACACACAAAATACCACAGATTCTTGCATTTCATTTCGGTTGTGTAGCGGATGTATGTACGTATGCAAATTTATGCACTTTCTTCGTAATTAGAAACAGTCGCCAAATGTGAAACATGCAAATCTGTCTGCCTATTGACAATAAGTGAGGCTTAATTGCGGCATTGCCGTTGGCCAAGGTAGGAGGAGTGAAGACAATGCCGGCAACAAGCGGGGCGGATTCGACAACAAATGCAGACATTTATTTGAAAACAGATCACAAGATGAATTACAGATTTATGAACTGTGAATGCATGGCAAAAATATATTCCACTCATACTATGCTAGAAGCACATACATCGTTGCATGCACTGTAAGCAATAAAAGTTGCAGCAGCTTTATGAAGTAACGTAATTGCATTAACCAAATATTTTATGACTACCTGTGAACTGGTGAAAAATGGATGCAAAGCGCGGCAGTTGCAAATTTAAAGCAGATAGGTGAGGAATTTTTTTAGCCCTTAATGATTTTTTCTAATTTGCCATTTTTCTGGCATTCAACTGTCAACACAATGCTCGATAATAATTCTAAGGGTGTTTGTTTAATCGGGTGACTGCGAATTCACTGCCAAAAGTGGACTGACAGGAGCTAATAGATGCTTTCTGATGTGTGCTGTTATTTTAGCAATCACAGGCAGCACGCAAATGCCCTTCAGTTGTTGCCCCTGAGATCTCCTTTTCTTGTGAGCTTTATTATAATTTCCTCTTTCTATTCCTGCAGGAAGGATTCTTGCTCCTATGCATATGATATTACAGGAGATACAGTAGATGCACTGTCTATTGTGGCAGCTTTTTTGTTTTATTGTGGTTTTCTATAAGATTTGGCAGAGATGTTTTCATTCCCGAATTAGCATCAATGACTTCAGTGGTAATGGCGAAATAATCAGTAGAGTGTTCAAGTATGTTGTTGAGTACAGTTGAAGAGTATTCTGTCCGTCGATGAATTTATGCTTCATCTATGATCAGCAGATTTTCATTTTGGTCTTTATTGGGCTATCCAGCAGAATGCTTTTTGTCAGCCAGATATTTTGGTGATTTTAATTCTGCGCGACTTTCATTTCGTTGAAAGTTCAGTACAACATCAGACGATCGAAAAAAATATTTCCTTATCGGTTGGAGATGAAAAATGTTTTCAAAGAGGCCGAAAGCTTTGGCATAGTTCGACTGTATATAGATTATAACGCTAATGCTACTACTTTTCAGCTCTGGAATCGTTTCGGGCCAATGGTATAGACCACAATTTTTACGTAATCCCAGAGGTTAAATCCTAAGCTCTCGGCAGTTATTTGACCTCATTGTTTCGCATCTTGGAAACTTATTTTGCAAAAATGTTCAATGATGTATGCTCTGTTGGACAAAGGGTGTAGTCTTGCTGAAACTACGCCCATTTCAAAGTTTGTAATTATGTTATGACAAAGTTCACGTTAGCAACGACACCCACATCATTTTTAAAAAGTACGGTTCGATGCCTGCTTAAAAGCCATACCAAATAGTGACGCGTTGTGGGTGTATCCTTTGTTTTTTTTTTGTTAAATGACATATGAATTCGCAGTTCCACTGACTACTGTTCCATGACTAACTTTTCTGAAGCATGTAATACTAATTTTAAGAAGGAAAAATATAAAAAATTTGGATGCCACAAATACGAGATTTGCTGTCAAAAATCAGTACTATACTACACCAACCAACAGTACTCATTCAGTTTCTGGCCTATTCGTGTGTTAGGTCTTAAAATTTTGGTTTGTCTTGTATGTCACAGATGTGCCCACCGAACTCATTTTTATACTAATTTTGATTAAAAAACGTTTTATAAATCTAGTTTTTAGTTGTATTTCGATTTCCAAGTAATGCTTCGTCAGATCATCATTCTGACTAAGGCACAGATTCACTTCTTCTCCATTACAGAGAAGATAGCTCTGTCATGATACATTTCTTCCATTTTGCCTAAGTATGAATTTGAAGAGATGTTAGTAAGAGAATTTCCATAAACTCTTTGACAACTGTTGTCATAGCTTCTGGTATACGAATGAAAACCAGCCTCTGCTGAGTGATAGTTAATATGACATGGGTCATAAAATCGATTAATCCCAGTATTATTTCGCTTACCTTTTTGCTGCTACATACCTAAAACTCATGTAAAACTAAAGTAAGCACTCACTAGAACAAATAAGTTGAGATAGCTAATATCATACGATATCATTTACCTGTGGACTAGTCAGATCACAAAATTACCTCGGTTGGGCTAGTCTCAGCAAGTTCCGGGTTTGTCTGAAGATATGCGCATTTACTGCCCGGTAATTGCAACTTGCAGAGGATTGTACTTTAGCGGCATTTACATGCAATTCTCAAACACCGAAGGCTCGCACTTTTATATGCACAAACAAATCTGCGAGTATATCAATTTGTATTTAAGAAGTTTGTACATTGAATAATTGGAGTGTCGGCTTATAAGTTTGTATGTTCACATACATATCTACATACGCAAATGTGTTTAGTTTGCGATAAGTTTTAGTGGGACGACAACTTGTTAGTTTGGGTGTGTGGATGTGTGTGCGTGTGACTTTGTTTGAAGTGCGCAAAACGAATGAACTGCTAAAACAAATTGTAGGCCTGTCAAAGTGTCATGCCGTTGCTAATTGCTATACGCCTAAATACGCACACACGCGTATTTAGAGGCAACAAGATTCAGTTGTGCATAAAACAACACAAAGCAATTGTAACTGGTACAATTAAAGTCTTAACGGTGATAGTAAATTCCCTGTAGGAATATCTGCTAGTACAAAATTGGTGCACTTCTGGTGAATTAGAAGCTATGACTAGTTTGCATCCCGTATCTTATTCATGTAGCAAATAGATGAGCTGGTAATAAAGCGAGGCCTTAAGGAGTGTCAATTATTCTCAGCTGCATTCCATTTCTATAGCTCAAAACTGCGTGTACTAAATGTAATGTTTAGGGTCTAGTAAGCTACAGATCTATTTTTTTATAGTTCCTTAGTTTGATGAGTTATATCAACCCCCATGAGAAGCAATACTGTGTTTTAGTTTCCACTACTGCCAAGTCGTAATAGTTGTTAGGGTGGAATAATGACGTGAAATTATGGGTTTACGTGGCTGTTGCTGTGGAGAAGCTGAGCATATTTTTGGGAAGTCTTTGCAGCAGAACTTTAAAAATAATCAAATCCTTTATTGTACATATAGACTGTGTAAGTTCAAAAATTTTTTGTTTCTCAAAGTTGTATAAACAGAAAATGGCGGCTGCACAACATCTTTTCGATGCGAATCTTTTTCGAAGCCTTTGCATCTGTAATTTTAGACTTATGATAATTAAAAAAAAGAATTATATTATTTCGATTATAGTTAGATATACTCTTCGAGTCCATTAGAACCAGTGGCGTAAGTTGTGAGCAACTTAAAGTCGTTTTTGTTCTACCGATGAACGTCGAGTCTAACAAAAGTAGCACAAAAAACTTTTCGTTTATGAGAGGTACTTCATTCTAGTTGACTATTTACACTGCCCTAAGTACATTTTCTTATTTAAGTATTAACCTCCTGGAGAAACATTAGTTAGGAACGAAAAGTCAGTACGGTATCAGAATAACAGCTGATGCACCTACTCTTATCAGCGCGTTAACGATTTGGTTTAATATAGTCTTGTCCGCAGGTCCAGCCATCTAGCCATAACAGCATTTCTGTGTTTCCTTTCAAGAAGTCTCAATAATGTGATAACATTCCTTATTACCTAAAAATGCTAGTCTGAATAACACCTCATTTATTTATTTATTTATTTTGACCTTAAAATCAAGTGAGATACAATAGCTAATTACTTTATTTTCTTAAAAACAAAAACTACTCTTTATAGATTGACTCGAACCAGCAACTTATTACATCAGTATTTAGACATTGGCATCACATAGCGTCAGGGTCTTTACATAACTTCCCCACTGCCACTCTCTGAAATAAGATGCACAACTGAGTGGTTCACAATTGACGGTATTGCACTAGTTCTGAGCAAAGATTTGTCTAACTATGTAATTCAGATTTCGCCTTCAGGACTAGTACAACACATCGGACAAGTAAATTTATAGTTATGCATTCACAGATAAGCATACATATACACATGCATATATAGGTACATGCATACATGCATACAAGTGTATGACTAGTCATGCAAACAGTAGGCGCCGACAAATAATCTCTAACTATTCGAATCGAGTTGCAACGTATTGGCCTAGTTAGTGCATCGACTGTGGTTGACTAGAGTAAATTGCATGTCATGCTGTCACGATGGCTAAGCTGTGCATGCATATACTCGTATGTATATGTGCTTATGGACTAACAGCATAAGCAGACACGATTTTACGCATATTTAAACTTGAATATAAAGAAGTTACTTGTACTTGACAACATGAGTGTGACTCCAATTACACATACATATGTATGTCCATCAAAGCCTTCGAAATTCTTTCTGTTGTATTTATATTTAGTTATTAAGCTTTTCATGTGCGATTATTTTCAGATTTTTTTATTTAATCTCAATTAGTATTTTCTTTTACACTTCTCGGGGCAGATCTGCTTTGAAAAGCATGCATTCGGCTGTTGCATGATGGATTTGTACGAGCAGTTTGGTCAATCATTATTTGTATTACCATTTTTATACTTTGTCCGAACTATCACCTCCTTAAATTTATTTTTTTATTTTCATTTTAATTCCTGTATACGTACATTCGACTTTTCATTACTATTTTTTTTTTTATGTTGTTACATTCGACTCGAAAATGTGTTCACGGTATTAGCAATATAGCATTTTCAGTTTGTTTGTCAGAGGCATAAATAAGACAAGTGTTTGGCGTGTTCGGCGTTTTTCTGCTATCGAAAAAAAATTGGATCATAGAAGTTGCATCAAATTTTGTGTAAAAAACACTCGAAATGTTGACAGTGGCTTACAGTGAGAGTACTCTGAGTCACAAATATGTTTAAGATTTTCACAGAAGGTCGAGAAGATGTTAATGACGACGCTCACTCTTCACGCCCCAGCTCATCAGCAACCGATGGAAATGTTGAGAAAGTGAAGAAAATTGTTACGGAGAATCATCGTATCACAATTAGAGAAGTTTCTGAGAATATCGTCATATCTGCATATCGGTTGGCTCATGCCATGCAATGTTTTCGGAAATTTTGAGTATGAAGCGTGTGGCAGCGAAGTTCGTTCCATATTGGTGAATTTTTATCAAAAACAACGTTGCATGAGCACCGTTCGGGAGTTGTTGAATGACGTCAACGATTATCCAGATTTGCTTAAATGGGTCATAACTGGTGACGAATCATGGGTTTATGGTTAAGACATCGAAACCAAAGCGCAATCGTCCCAATGGAAGAGTCCAGGAGAGCCAAGACCAAAAAAAGCACACCAAGTTTCATCAAGTTTCAAGGTTTTGCTCACTGTTTTCTTCGATTACCATGGCGTAGTGCATCAGGAATTCTTACCTCAAGGTCGTACGGTAAATAAAGAGTATTACCTTGAAGTTATGTGCTGTTTGCGTGAAGCAATAAAAAAAGAAAAAAAGGCCCGAATTTTGGAACAAAAAGCTTGGTTCTTGCATCATGATAATGCGCCTGCTTACTCATCTTTGCTTGTGAGAGATTATTTGGTATTCACGAGATTTGGCCCCCTCGACTTTTTTCTGTTTCCAAGATTGAAGAGACCCATGAAAGGACGGCATTTTGCGACGTTTGAGGAGATAAAAACCGAATCGCTGAGATAGCTCACGAACATACCACAAAGTGCATATCAGAACTACTTCGAGGATTGGAACAAAACGCTGCACAAACGTATTAAATTTGAGGGGGATTGCTTTGAAGGGGATAAAGTAGAAATTGATGAAGAAATAAATATTTTTTCAGAAAACTTAAAATTCACCTCATTTATTGAAGTATATATGTAAATTTACGTCTGAATACAAATTCATTTATATATATACTAGCAAACCCGACCCGCTTCGCTGGGCAAAGACACGGTGGGTCCACGTTTTGGCATATATTTCGAGACCCTAGTCATCAATAGGTATGAAAATTACCCCACGTTAAAGCACTTATCGACAGCTTTCATTTGATGTCCATATTGCACATCCACAACCAAAGGTTACCCAGGTCCACGTTTTGACCTATATCTCGAGACCCCAGTCACAGAGCGGCATGAGAAATACTCTGTACTAAAGCATTCACCAACAGCTTCCAATTGATATCCATATTGTACAAACACATTCTAGGGTCCACGTGCTGGTCTCTATCTCGGGACCCTAGTCACGGAGCGGCATGAAAAATACTCTGAACTAAAGCATTCACCAACAGCTTCCATTTGATACCCATATTGTATATACACATCCGAAGGTTACCCGGGCCCACGTTTTGACCTATATCTTGAGACCCCAGTCACGGAGCGGCATGAGAAATACTCTGTACTAAAGCATTCACCAACAGCTTCCAATTGATACCCATATTGTACAAACACATTCTAGGGTCCACGTGTTGGTCTCTATCTCGGGACCCTAGACACGGAGCGGCATGAAAAATACTCTGAACTAAAGCATTCACCAACAGCTTCCATTTGATACCCATATTGTATATACACATCCGAAGGTTACCCGGGCCCACATTTTGACCTATATCTCGAGACCCCAGTCACGGAGCGGCATGAGAAATACTCTGTACTAAAGCATTCACCGATAGCTTCCAATTGCTATCCATATTGTACAAACACATTCTAGGGTCCACGTGTTGGTCCCTATCTCGGGACCCTAGTCACGGAGCGGCATGAAAAATACTCTGAACTAAAGCATTCACCAACAGCTTCCATTTGATACCCATATTGCATATACACATCCAAAGGTTACCCGGGCCCACATTTTGACCTATATCTCGAGACCCCAGTCACGGAGCGGCATGAGAAATACTCTGTACTAAAGCATTCACCAATAGCTTCCAATTACTATCCATATTGTACAAACACATTCTAGGGTCCACGTGTTGGTCTCTATCTCGGGACCCTAGTCACGGAGCGGCATGAAAAATACTCTGAACTAAAGCATTCACCAACAGCTTCCATTTGCTACCCATATTGTACAAACACATCCTAGGGTTACCCGGGTTCACGTTTTGGCCTATTTCTCGAGACCCTGGTATCCGATTCTTAAAATTTTAAAACACAAACCAACTACTGAATAGTCCAAACAAAGCCTAAAAATTTGGTTTGGATAGGTGAGCCCGTTCGCGAGTTTTAAGCGAATATAGGGACAGATTTTCACATTTATATATATAGATTGTACAAACATATTCTAGGGTCCACGTTTTGGTCTCTATCTCGAGACCCTAGTCACGGAGCGGATGGAAATACTCTGAACTAAAGCATTCACCAACAGCTTCCATTTGATACCCATATTGTACATACACATCCCCAGGTTACCCGGGTCCACGTTTTGACCTATATCTCGAGACCGTATCTACCAATAGGTATCCAAACTATACGGAAACCATCTTCAATACCTCCTTAACAATGTGTGTAAGTTTGGTTTAATTCGGTTTAAAGACACGACGGGTCCACGTTTTGGCATATATTTCGAGACCCCAATCACGGAGCGACATGAAAAATACTCTGTACTAAAGCATTCACCAACAGCTTCCATTTGATACCCATATTGTACATATACGTCCGAAGGTTACCCGGGTCCACGTTTTGACCTATATCTCGAGACCCTATCTACCAATAGGTATTCAAACTATACGGAAACCATCTTCAATACCTACTTAACAATGTGTGTAAGTTTGGTTTAATTCGGTTTAAAGACACGGCGGCACGTTTGGCATATATTTCGAGACCCTAATCATCAATAGGTATGAAAATTAACCCGTATTAAAGCACTTAACCACAGCTTCCATTTGATACCCATATTGTACATACACAACCAAAGGTTACCCGGGTCCACGTTTTGACCATTTTCCCGGCAATTATTCGAATTTTTCTCAGCTTCTAAAACCTTCCCTAGACCTCCACGAATAATTCAAGACCAAGATAAGATAAATCCGTTCAGCCGTTCTCGAGTTATAAGCGAACATAGGGACAGATTTTCACATTTATATATATAGATATGTATATATTACAATTTGTATTTTTTGCTTTTTATTTCAAATGCCCCCTACAGCTGCCTTAAATCGGTTTGAGACTTACATTTTTATTTTAAAATTTATATTTAAAAGGCATGCATATTCACATATACTGGTACGTATAAAGTTTTGCAATTATTGCTTTTGCTGTGCATTTACTTACTTATGCACATTGGCGTATAAATGAAACTGCAAACAGTTGTGAGTATTTCTGTATCGACTCGTTGTCGTTAAACAAAGTGCAATTGTCGAATAAAAATCGCACAAATTGCACAGGTGATTGGAAAAGTTTTTCAATTTCACTAATAATACCCAAGCTTAGTTCGTCGGCCAACTCTCGGTAACAAATTTATGCAGCAGCAGAAACACCAACGCGCCATGGCTGTGCATTAAGGGTATTTTATTTAGCAAGCGCATGCAACCGACGAAACAATGAGGGGGAAAATAAAAAATTGAAATATAAAATCAGAAACAAAAATGTTATAAAGTAAAAATATATATGTATACAAAAAAAGTGTATTGGTGAGAAACGCAAACTTAAACAACAAACGCTTGTGGCAAAAGCAGTTCAAAAACCGGCATTGCACATTTGCTACTACTAACTGAAGCAGAATAGTTTCCACTTGCTTGTGGGCGTATAAAAGTGTTTGTTTAACTTTTTTTCTGACGCTAGCAATTTGCTTGCCATTTGAGCAATGAATCAGACACAGACCGCAACCTTTTCGGCATTGCATGTTGCATGTTGTGCATTGAAATTTCACTTTTCACTTTGCAACTCCAGCACTTTAGCACTTAAGTCAGCACCTATGTAGGTATGGTATGTATGGCGTACATTCCGGCACGAGAATGTGTACGTGTGAATGTATGTGTTTGTTGCTTGTTTTCAGTTTCTTTTTTCCTTTGATTACTACCCATAAAAGCATATGTGTATTTGTATACATTTTGTTTACATCCCAATTTCGTCTGCTTCCAACCTTTCACACCCTGTCCTTGCTCTCTTTTTATAGCGCTGACATGCTTGCAAATATGTATGGGTATGTTCGCCTAAGGCTGTTTGTATAGCAAAATATTCTTGCATGCGTATATCAACCGGCTTTAGAATTTTTCGCTCGCATCATTCAACCGCATCAATTGCTTCCAATTTCTACGTGGCATGCAAATGCGCAGCGTAAAAAGTGCGCATACTTGCGCTCATGAATGGGCAGGCACACATGCACAGATGTAAAATACAGATGCTTTTGATGTGTACAGCTTTCGCAAACAGGTTAAAATATTGTTGCAACATTTCAAGTGCTGTAGGTGATGGCTGAGAAAAAAATGCAGCAATGCCGTCATTAAATTGCTGCGAGCGACCGTCGACGATCAAGTTAAAGAGCACAACCAGAGTCTTTCTTTGCTGTGGTCCTGCACATGCCAAGCTCTTGAATGTGTCTTTTCTGTGCTTTCACTGAGGGTATGCCTTTGCATTGTGTGTAGTTTGGTAGAGGTTTGAATGGCATGCTGTTTCAGCTTTTATTCATCAAAGGTGGCGCGTAACAGAATCAGTACAAATAAGATTCCTGACTACACTGGGCGTCATAGATTGGATACTCGAATACGAAAGCGAATGCGAACACGAATGCGAATACGAATACGAACAGGAGTATGAATAGCAATACGAATGCGAGTACAAATGCGATCAGAAATAAGAATGCGAATAACGAACGAAAATACGATTGCGAATACGAGACGAGTAGATATACTATACAAATACGAATAGTATTAGAAATATGAACGCGAACACGAAAACAAGCACAAACACAATTAGAAATACGAATAGGAATACAAATACGAATACGAATGCGAATACTAACACAAATGCGACAATGGCTATAAATATGGGTATGAAGCGAATACGAATATGAATACGAATACGAATACGAATACGAATACGAATACGAATACGAATACGAATACGATACTAATATTCGCTCTCGCCTGTCCTAAAAAGTTGCTCAAAAGTGGTTACGAATACGAATACGAATACGAATACGAATACGAATACGAATACGAATACGAATACGAATACGAATACGAATACGAATACGAATACGAATACGAATACGAATACGAATACGAATACGAATACGAATACGAATACGAATACGAATACGAATACGAATACGAATACGAATACGAATACGAATACGAATACGAATACGAATACGAATACGAATACGAATACGAATACGAATACGAATACGAATACGAGTACGAATACGAATACGAATATGAATACGAATACGAATACGAATACGAATACGAATACGAATACGAATACGAATACGAATACGAATACGAATACGAATACGAATACGAATACGAATACGAATACAAATACCAATACTTATTTCGCTTCAACGTTACTTAGGCACTTATTTATACGAAAAATACGCTAAAAAATATGCATCTCAAATTACCTGCTTGAAACTTCAATAATCTCAACCAATTAATTAATTTTCTTTTGAAATAAACCACAAATAGTTGCACTCGCCACAACAAGAGTTGAGAAGTCTAGCACTAATCTCTTTTTCTGGTCTGTAATGTATTGTAGATTATTCATAATCGAAAATAAATAAAATATCCTCTTCTAGGTATCCACTGGTAAATGCTCTTTTGGGTAACATTATAAACAATTAAGACAAATAATTTCCATAAATGTATGGAACCCATTTCAAAAAATATATAATTAGTTATATTTTACTCTTCTTAGTTATATCTATTCCATATATATCACTAGATAAATGAACCACAATAAGAGTAAGAGAACCGATATGTGAGAGTGGGAAAATGGTCATGAAATTTTTTGCGATTTATTTTTTATCAATTTTATTTTGTACTACGAATTTACGTAGTTATTATTATTTATCCTTATTCAACTCGTTCTAACGGGTTGTGTGGTTAATCTACAATTCCGAATGGGGTTAGTACACCTCCTTGACTTGACAGTTTTAAAGATTTTATTGACATATTCGACATTCACACACACACACATTTTTTGTTGGCCTATACCGAGTACTCACCTAAGTTCTGGGGGTAATGAAGAATGTGTCGAATTTTCTCCTTTTGACCTCTATTGTGGAACGCTTCAATATGCAACTGGCTTCACCAAACACTTAATTGCTAAAGAACATTTTTTGAGGATGCCATTTCTAAATTACCTTATACGAGGTCTGTCCAAAGAAGTATCGCGAATTTTGAATTTTCGCAGGTTACGTATATATTTCGATTTTTTTGTGGCGATATGATGGTACTCATGTCTCTCACTCATGCCGATGAATTCTGCCATTTTGAATGTTCAGTTAATTGTTGACAGCTGCTTTGCTTGCACGTGTTCCGCCTCGTCTTCGATTTTTACCTATTCAAAAAGATGGATCAAAGGCCCCCTGTGGATTTTTCTTGTTCCCGAAAGGACGACGATACGCTACGATTGTGGAGATAACGACGGAATTGAAGGAGAAGCTGAACAAGATAAAAAAAAATGATTTGGCACATGTGCATAATATCCCATGGGGATTACTTTGAAGGGGACAAAATAGATATCAGTGAATAAATAAATAATTAAAAAAAAAAACACACAAAATTCGCGATACTTATTGAACACACATCTTACTATTAACTGATGCAAATTATGATATAATGATATCAAAAATAAGATATTATAAAATAAATATTTTGTTAATTAAACAATTTTTTTAAACTGTTGAAAAAATATTAGAGTTTCCTTTAAATAAAGCAGGATTTTTTTGGTTGTTTGTTATTTGTAAATGGAAATTTAAAAAATAAATTAAATAATATCTATGTATCAGTAAACATTTTGTACAAAATTTACGCAAAATTCACTTTTTTAAATATGAATTCAATGGTAATTTTCAAAGTCTTGACGGGGCGTTTAAATTCTAAGTAGAAAACAAAAATAAAAAAATTTGTGTCTCACTTCAGCATCAAGAAAACAAAAAAAGGCTAAAATAAAAGTTAAAACAGTAATAATAAACTTATGTTAAATAAAATATTAAAATAACTGTTTATTATTACTAATGTGAGCAAATGGAAAAAACGGATATTCTAAAGTAATAAATAATACCATTGAATATATGCTGCACTGCGCTTTACCAAGATAAGTACAGCCAAGGCTTTAATTGTACGTCTTTTTTTAACCCAACTTGCGTCTAGTGCTGGTATGAATTTTATTGAATAAACAATTGTCCTCTTTAAATATGAATGCTGAATGTTCATAGCACTCAGATTGAGTAATTTTTTTACGCTTCAGCAATATTTTACTGTACCATCAAACACTTGACCACAACCCAAACTGACCCAGTTAGAATGATGGCTACAACATACAGTTTTATGTAAGCAAATGAAAATAATTATGTTTGCTACACTGTTTGTGCGACTTTTTGTTGTACTTATCGCCAACACTATGTCATGGTTACTGGTTGCATTTCTACGTCGTTGAACTCAAACTTGCGTAAAAAAGAAAGCAAAAGTTGATATATTAAAGCATCAAGCCAAACAGGTTTGGACTGGTAAGCTTACAGTTATTTATATATACATATAATGCTGGCCGTGTATGCCTGTGTGTGTGTGTTTGTGAGTGGTTGTCAACGTGCTGTAATGCTAACCACAAAATAAAAGCATAAAAACACCCACACACATCCACTTGAGTGCAAGCTATTGAATTAATTTTACTTACCACCCGTCTGATTGGTGGTAGGTCACCAGGGCGTATGCGTAATTTATTTTCTCTTTCAGTATTTTTATGTATGCCATTCGTTTTTGTGGCACAACAAATGAAAATATCTGTGTGACTGACATTTCGACAAAACAAATAAAATCAGATGAGGACAAAAAAGAAGTGCAGACACTAGCACACGCAGCAGGTAAAAGTAAATGCATGTATTTATGTAGGAAGTATATGAATGCAAAATCGACCAAATGAAAATGAAAATGTGAATGCCTGAAAGTGTTGCACATCCACTCATTTGCTAGTACATTTGTGTGATGCTTAGTAGTTAGCAGGTTTGAAGTAAAATCAGAAGAAAATCTTTGAGCGGAGGGAAAATGAATGAAAATGTTCATTCGAAGAGCTTGCACGCAACCTATCGGCCACAAGCCGCATGCCACATTCTCAATTAGTGTTTTACCACTGCTACGTGACGACGTCAAATATTTGGCACACATAAAAAGGTAAAGTCACTTACTTGATCCAATAAGAATTTTACGACTGCGTGAGTGTAGAGTGGTAGCGTTGATTTTCGCAGTTAATGATTATGCAAAAAGTCATTCGACAAAGTACGAAATAAAATTATTACACAATATTACTTATATCCATAAATAAATGAATTGCAATGCATATTTAAGATTTCTGATTAAGATAAATCAAAAAATTATATCTCGCGGAGAACATTTTATTGTAGGCATCAAGTCAATAGCATTAAGGACCGGAATTTTGGAAGGTTTTTAATGTTAAGGTCAAAACATACAACCTCAGCTGCTCGAAAATCTCACCGATATCTGGCCTTCCATCGGAATTTTCAAATCGAATTTCATTACATTTTTCTAGATTAAATTTCATTTGAGTAAGGCAGTTGGGTACTCTCATGCCCAAAATTATAATCGGTTAATAACCACGAATGTTGTTTCTAGGTATGTTTGCAGTTAAGGGGGGAAACCGGTTAAGGGGTTACGCCACTCTAGCTACTGTAAAAAAGCAGTTTTTTAAGGATTTTTTTTACATTGAAAGAAAGGTGCTAGGAAAAAACTTTTTAAGTATATTATTAAGCATGTATTTAAGTGTAATTACAAATATTTTTATTGAAAAATATTACAAAATGGCGCCTTTGGAGTGAATCTCTGAACGCGCCCTGCGAAAAAGGCACTTCACGGCAAGCAGTACAACTGACGTAAATGTCAACCTAAACCAAATTAAAAAAATTCTTCTAAATCGACGTGAGTATAGCTGTAGAAATACGTACGGGATTTTAGAAATATTGAAATTTGTGTATTTTGCAGATGTTTGAAGTCAAAAGTAGAATTTTTCGTCTAAAATGGAACCGTTAATTGTTTATAAAAATTTTTCTAATTAATTAATAAAAAAATCCGTACGTATTTCAGTGCGGAATAATGTTCTAAAGATCCTTGTACAATTACAAATGAAAATATTAAAAATTGTTTGTGTTATGCTGCTTGCCGTTTTGAAAAATCACGTTTTGAGATAAACACGGTTTAAATTTGAATAGTCGGTTCAGAGACGTCAGAGGCGCTCGCGCAAAAGTGCGAAATATTAGAGATAAACATTTTTTTCACGCATAGGACTTTTTGTTTTATATTCTAAAGAGTTTAAAGCATCTTTTAAGCAAAAAAAAAAAATTTCGATATTTTGAAAATCCTAGAGTGGCCTAACCCCTTAAGGAGGCCAAAATTTTGGTATTTTTCGAGAACTTTTTCAACAAAGAAGGAATAATCAGAAATTGTTTAAGTTTAAAGGATATTTTATCTATATTTTAGGTACACTTTTAAATTTTTTTGAAGCTATTTTCGCGTGAGATAGTGGCGTTAGAGCGTGCTGCCCATGGACCAGCGCCATTCGAGTGTCTTGCTGGTGGGAATTCCTGAAGTTGCAATTTTTCTCTGAAATCAACAGCAATTTTTTTTTTATTAAAAACATATGTCCTAAGAATATGAACCTTATTGTGTAAAAAAATATTGAAAATTGCATACTTTTGGGGCGCTTGAACTAAGTAGTTTTTATACCATATTTTTTCATATTTTTTGCTTAAAAAACCATATTTAAAATAATAATATAATCCCAGAATTTTGTTCATATAGATTAGAATTGAATAAAGAAAAAATCCCGAAAAATTTTAGAACGATTGGTCAATAACTTTTTAAGCTAGAATGCCCACCAGTTGAAAAAAGTAGTTTCGAGAGAAACGTCGTTCTAACTAACGCGCGCTACGGTGCGGAACCGACGGGCAGTCACTTAAGTGCTCATGGAATCGGGAATAATGCGAATTTCGCTTTAAAATTTTTACCACATATTCGTGAGCAGTTATACTAACGATTTATGTAATGAAAAAATCGATTTTTTGATCGATCTAAACCGGTTTCCCCCTTAATCCTAATATTCACTCTCTGCTGTCCCAAAAAGTTGCTCAAAAGTAGTTGCTTTTGAGGAATTCGACCAAAGTTCTAAAAAATTTTACAGTTTGAATTCACAATCACTGCAAAGTCTTTATTATACTCAGATCCTACTATGCTCCTAAAATTTAGAAAATTTAACTACTCCAAAGCCATTAGACATTTCCCTTTTCCCAATAAAATCAACAAAACTCTTCAGTGAGAATAGCTTTTTGTTTGGTGAATTCGAATGAATTTCACTACTGAGGATTTTCTAGTCAAAGTTTCAGATTTATTGAAGTATTATTTAGAGCACGCCCGATTCCGAGAACGGAGTCGCCGTACTTGCAAGTTGTTTGCTGCTTGTTCCACTTGCAACTGTTCTGATGGACCTATAAGGAATGTTTTTAATCGCATGCCTTAAACTTCTTAAGCAAATAATAAATAAGAACAAATTTCATAAAACGAGACAAGTTTCGACAAGTATCTCCACTCCTTTTTTGTAAGTATTAGAATCAAAGTGAAGGAGGGCTCACTTTTTATCACTCATCTGTGTTTGCATTCTAAGGAGAACCCATATCATCCACAAGCGTGCACTTTTCAGCGCCCACAATTGCTTTCTTCGCCTGAAAATTTCGACCCGGTTGGCAGTTACGAGACGGCTGAACTTTACTGAGGGTTACTCAGGTTAATTGCAAAAATTGAGTGATAGAAAAAAAGGAACTACCACACTTCTAAACACAATCCCGCTTCCTGACGATCAGTGAATCTAAAGAGAATCAGTTATTGATCTGAGCCAATTTCAGAAAATAAAAGCATAAAAACACCAATGACCAATTAACTTGTATCTATTATTATCACCTCTCCTGTTCTACCTCTGCGCTTTCTCGCATTCTGTCACTTGTATTAGTATATTGATACTTGTCAAGGTTTTCAGAATATATCTAATACGTTAACATTTTAATGTCAATATCTTAATGGGATTTGCGGTTGATTGAAATGGAATAATCTACGTTGGCAGCCTAGCAGCTAAGCGAATCCATGCCAAGTGAGCCAAGTGTTTTTTACACTTCAGTAATTTTTTTTTAAATTGGCTTATTCAAAAAACAAAACAATAATTCTGAGATTCGTTTAAACTTTTTAAAGCTACAAGTTTTCGGTTCTTTTTGACATTCAAATTTTCCTTTTTATATTTTTTTATTTTTGTTTTTTAATTTTTGTTTTGGTAATTTTTTTTTTAGTTTTCGAAACTTTTTTTTTTTTTGTTATTTAAAAAAGTTAAATTCAGAGCACAATTATTACGTTAGTCGATCCCAGCTTTGTTTCGTATATCGGTAAATAGGTAAAGCTTAAAAAATACCTTTTGGAAAAAAATGTTGTTATTTTTGGTTTGCTGAACATACTTCACTATAGCTCGAAAAGTTATGGGAAGCCCACTATGAAACAGAGATTATTGTTCATATATATATATATAATTGGCGCGTACACCCTTTTCGGGTTTTTGGCCGAGCTCCTCCTCCTATGGAGGAGGCACCTACAGTTTCAAGCCGACTCCGAACGGCAGATATTTTTATAAGGAGCTTTTTCATGGCAGAAATACAGACGGAGGTTTACCATTGCCTGCCGAGGGGCGACCGCTATTAGAAACAACTTTTTCTTAATTTTTACTCTTTCACCGAGATTCGAACCTACGTTCTCTCTGTGAATTCCGAATGGTAGTCACGCAAAAACCCATTCAGCCACGGCGGTCCATAGTCTCGGCTATTATTGAAAATATAAGAAAACAAAGTTATAAAACCAAAAAATTTTACCAAAAAAGTTTACCAAAAAAAAAACTGCTTACTAAAAACAAAATTCTAATTTTTCAGTTTACCTCTTATTATGCTCAAGCCAACAATTAAATAAATTTTCTGAAAAAATTACCGAAAAAACTAGGACTAGACTAATAGATTTTTTAACATGCTTTGTACAGGGTGCACCATCTTTCATGTTGGTATGAAAACATTGAATAACTTTGAGAAAAGAAATCAACTGATTTGGATAAACGAGGTATTTTTATTAGGTTTGGTTATTTGAAATTTATTAAAACTAGGTTTTGAATACAATATCAATCAAGTGGCCACCTTTATTAGCAATCAGAAACTGCGATCTTTTTTTTGCGTTTGTTACCACGTTATCAAGCATTTCGGGGTTTATAGCGTCGATTTCGGCCCGAATTTTTGCTTTAAGCTAGTCAAAAGTCTACGGCTTGTTGGCGTAAATCTTACTTTTCAGATAACCCCACAAATATAAGTCCGAGGGGTTAAGTCAAGTGATCTGGGGGCCAGCCGATGTCGCCTCTTTTTGACACAGACGAATTTTTGTTGCAGAAATTCAATTGTTGCATTCGCAGTGTGGCATGGTGCACCATCTTGTTGACACCAGTAAACATCGAAACCTTTCTCACGCATTTGCGGTCAAACATAATGAGCCAACATCCATCGATATCGGTTTCCGTCGACCGTTTCTTTTTCTCGGTAAAAATATGGCCCAATGATGGTTTTGGCGCAAATGCCGGCCCAAACAGTTACTTTTCGATCATGCAATGGCGTTTCATGGAGCTCGTGTGGATTCTCAGTTTTTGTTTATTCGCGCTGCCAGAGAGCTTAGAATGTGCCTCGTTAGTCATTAAGATTTGCCCCCAAAAATTGGGTTTAGTGTCAACCATTCGAGCGACTGTTTGGTCGTATTCCAAGCGATGTGAATGGTCTGTCGGCAATATTCTTTGTGTCAATTGCACTTTATACGGAAACAAATTGAAATCATCCTTTAAAATAAAAGGTGGCGCACTCTGTAGGTAATTTAACTTATATTCTACTATTTCTTCTTACTCCCCCTACTTGAATGTCAATATATTTTAAAGAATCAGTTTTGTACAAAATAGCTTTTTTCTTCCCACTATCCTTTCAATTAACTTCTTTGTTCGCAATAACCTAAATTTTCCTATTTATCTACTTAAACCAAAGCTGACTATCTCAATAAGCTCCATAGTTTTGTCACATTTATCAAATGTCATATTTTCATCTCAATCTGAATAATTTTGTACAACATCATATTTGTGCATCGCAGATAAGTTTCTCTAAAAGCATTTATTCGCTTACCTTCACTTTGTTGTATTAGTTCAACAGAGTGGCAGCTCATGCCTTGGGAGTTAGCGTTTTTGGCTGTGTGTCACTGTCCGGAAGAAAAAAGAAGAAGTAGATATTTGCCATGAAATTTGAGACAGTATGATGCGAGACATTTTTTTTCTGCTGTTCTCGATTTAAGCTTTCAAGTATTCTGTGAGCACCTTTGTTGCGGACGTGCAATGATGATTTCACGGCTGTGCAAGTTCAAAATTTTGGCAAATGTTTTGAATTGAATAACGTCCGTTTTTGAATATCATATAACAGCAGTTATTTCTGAAAATGATCAGGATTGGAGCTCTTTAATATGCGATGTAAGATTGTTTCTAATAGAGTTCTCAGCAGCCTACACTAAATTTTCAAATAACGATATCTCAAAAGCCAGAGCCAATCTGAAAAAACGGCGCACACCATAGTATTTAGCCTATATACCATACCCATATCCTAATTAAGTAAGCTCCAAATGATAGAAAAAGTTTCTTTTAATAGCGGCCGGTCCCCTGCCATTAGAAAGCTCCTCATAAAAACACCCTCTGCCTTTGGAGGCGGAATAAAAGTGTAAGTCCACCCGTTTGTGGGAAAACATTACGACGCCCAAATAGGACGAGGACCTCAACCAAATACCCAAGCAAAAGGGTATAGCGATAATTACATATTTATATACATATATAAAGTATGCCCACCTTTCAAAACCTTTGCAAAAAAGAAAAAAAAATTAAAAACGAAGCACAGTTATCATTTTACTTTCAATCTTCTGTTTGTGTTTGTGACAGATTTCGCTGTTCGCATGTACAGTTAATTAAATTTGACGAAAATATTTGACTTCTAGAATGCGAATATTTTAAAATTAATCTGTTTCTTACATCCCTCAAGGCTTACTTTCAATACTTTAATTAAAAGAACTTAATTTATAATTATATAACGAATGAGTTTCAGGTTGAGTAGCCCTTCCAATGATAAATAATGGGACTTACTATATGAATTACATATTAGATAATAGAATATTACATACAATAATAACAACCAAATGAACTCAAATTGAGTTTAAGCTTTTATTTAATAAATGCGTTCGATCTATTCGGGGAACAGGCAAATTTAATGCTGTTGTTCCACTTAGAACTGTTGTGATGGCCTGATTTGGGAATGTTCTTACCTCAAGCCTAAGCTTCTAAAACAAATAATTCAGAACCAATTTCATAAAGCAAAGCAAGTTCGGTTTACATGCTTAGAATAACTGATACCATGCACAAGCATACGCCTTTCAGCGCCCTCAGCTTTAGTGAATGAAGGACTTGTCTCACAGTCTACTTTTAAGGCAGCGGCTTGCAGGTGTCAAAACATATCCAATAGGGGCAGGTCAATGTTGAAATGGAATAAGAGAAGTAGAATCTGAGGTTACTATTAAGGTAGGGTAATTGAAAGGCTCATGTATGATATTATATATAGAAAGCGTTCAATTTTCAGACATCACTAACGTTCAATAACAATTGAGACATCACTAAATATGAACAATGGCTCTAATTAAAGTTGGCTTTCTTTGAGCATCGGGCGATTGCGACTTATTGATAAAAATCTGCAACTTGTGAAGAACCCCCAAAAACATTTAGCGGGATCAAAGCGCACTTGTTATTGACGTCACCTATGTGCGAAATAACCACAAAATCATATCATTTATTTAAAAAGTTTATCATTTTGCACGTGGCGTTCAATCATGTAACTTAACATGCTACTGGGAATCATTAAATGAATAATAAAAAATATTTCTCGTTAAAACCGCCAGAAGCACATTGCCAACATAGGCTGTCAACATTGGCCGGTACCTATCAGAAAATTCAGTAGACATTTACATGCTCGATATTTGGTTACATACTTAATTTTATTTGCATTTTGTTTGTGTTTTTCATTTTATAAAAAGTGAATCATAATCGCCTAGTATGCGAGTAAATGCCAAAGACTGAATTGAAATATTTTTTACTATTTGTGATTTATGTGATAATGACAAAACCAAATTCACACAAGAAAAAGTAATAAGAGGACAATTATTTCATTACCTTGCATAAAAAATATGTCTGGTTTAGGCCAGGCTAATTAGCCGCATATGCAACAATCGGTTTATCTGTCAAACGCAGAGTGAAACAGCTTTCATTTAGCTTAAAATGCTCACAATGTAACAATGCAAATAGTAATGGACAGGTGAAAGCAGCAACAAGTATCCCTAGACAAAAGTTAACATTGAACATTCACCAACATATGCAGACATATACACATGCGAACTATTTAATTGACGCCGTCAGACACAGACAACGAGCAGCTATAAAAGTAAAATGGCGAAGACAGATCAGTTGAACAAACTCAGCGACCAGCAAGTCAAATGGCTGCGAGGGAAAATGTATATGCGTATATACTTATAGATACATACAAGTATATACTTCGTAGTCTGTATGCTTGGCATCTGAAGTCCGTAGTCATCCAATTACTTTAATTAACAAAATCAATTTTCTAATTGAAACATTCATGCGCCAACACTTACAACACCTTTTCACTACTACAGCAAGAATAAGTTGTTAATTTGATACGCAACTGCGCACATAGTAGTAGTAGTAGTGGAATTAGTTGTAGTATTAGCTCGAGGACCCATAAAGAGAAGTTGTAGAAAGTGAAAGAAATTTCCAGAAGTTTATTGTGTTGCACATGCCGATTTATGTAGAAATTAGATGAAAGCAATTTGAAAATAGGCGCATAGAAGTATTTAATCCATTTAAGCACAATTTTTTCTATTTAAAATATTACTTTGATACCTCGATGCGTGAGGATTATATTTAGCGTCGCTGAACTCTAATGTGAGATTTTTCTATGTAACTAAAATTTATACTCAAATAGACGAATAAGCCGGACTACAAAACCGATTTTTTGAAATCACGGCTTCGTAGAAATCGTGAACTCGTGAAGTTATGACTTCTAGCGGAAGAACTATGAGTTGATATACATTAGCACAATAATGGGTGAACGATACCTTAAACGATTGTGACTGGTTTTATTCTGTTTTTTTTTTTTTTGTTTTCTGCTTTTTTAGTTTTGATAACTTTTTTATAACTTTATTTTACCATAAATGTCATACAAATCAAATCTTAAAAATTGGAAAAAAATAAAAAAAATTTAGAAATTTGACAAATTTTCCAACTTTTAATCAGAACTGCAAAAAAAAATCAACGGGTGCGCAGTTTTATAGCCTATTTTATTTTAATAAATAAAATGTAAGCTGGAGGTCGCTAAAAAATCGCATTGATTTTACATTATAATCATAATTTTTTCATCAAATGGTGCTGCGCATTTTTTCTATATAACCATTGTAAAAAATTTTTCGAGCGCGTCTTGAGCGCGTCAACTTTTCCTTAAAAACGCATTTAAAATATCTCATCACAAATAAAGCGAAAATAACAAGAGCAACTGTTTTCTTAGATAGAATTTTTTTATAAAAAAATAGTTATAAATATTTTTAGAGCTACATTTTTTTTAAATTTTTTTTTTAATTAAAAAATTTGTTTGTCTTTACACAACCCATATTTTCATAAACAACACCCATTCAAAATAATATTAGGTGCGCAATTAAGTTTTCGCTTTTTTTTGATGAAAATACAACTTTATTATGAAAACATGGTTACAAGTGAATCATTGAAAGTATTGTCCATCGCTGGCTACTACTTTTTCCCATCTTTCTGGTAGATCTCATATACCGTCGCGGTAGAACTGTTCATCTGTTGAGGCTATCCACGTATCAAGCCATTTTTTGATATCTTCATATGAATGGAACTGCTGGTCAACTAGACCACGTGCCATCGATCGGAACAGATGATAATCAGACGGCGCAATATCTGAAGAATATGACGGGTGGGGTAGGATTTCCCATTTCAGTGTTTCCAGGTAGGTTTTAAAGGGTTTGGCAACGTGAGGCCGACCGTTGTCATGCTGTAGAATCACTTTTTCATGCCTCTCCGCGTATTACAGCCGCTTCTCGCGCAGTGCTCGGCTCAATCGCATCAATTGAAGTCGATACCGATCCCCAGTGATGGGTTCGCTTGGTTTAAACAGTTCATAATAAATAACACCAACTTGGTCCCAACAAATACATAGCATAACCTTCGCAGCGTGAATATTCGGCCAAGGCGACGACGTAGAAGCATGACCGAGCAATCCCCATTTCTTTTCTTTGGATTGCTGGAATCCAGTTTTCATCACCCGTCACGATGCGATGAAGAAAACCCTTCCTTTTTTGCCGCTGAAGCAGTTGTTCACAGGCAAAAAAACCACGTTCAACATTCCTTGGTTTTAACTCATAAGGAATCCAAGGCGCTGTTTCTGAATCATTCCCAAAACATGCAATCGCTTGAAAATGGATTGGCGGGTAACTTCTAGTACTGCAGCAAGCTCTTCTTGCGTTTGATCCTCACAGATCCGCATTAAGCAATGCCTCCAATTCAGCGTCTTCAAAGGTTTTGGGCTTTCCTTCACACGGTCGGTGGTCAACATTAAAATCACCGTCTTTGAAGCGACGGAAGCAATCTCGCCACTTTGTTTCATTTAAAGCAACATCTCCATAAACTTTGTGTAGCTCTCGATGCGCTTCAATCTCCGCTTTTTTCGAATGAATGAGGAAAATCAACACTTCCCGCAAACGACGATTATTCGACACAAAATCAGACATTTTCACAAAACCAAAGTATATGATACCAAAACAAAATCACTAATGTGTCGAAGCAGTTTGTTTACCATATGTCTAAGCTTGGTTTATGACGTTTAGGTTATGTTAGAATCGACTAGCATACATTGCTGGCGGTATCTATTGACAAACAGCGGGAACTTAGTTGCGCACTTAATATTTTTTATTTAATATTTGCAATTTCTTTTTCAATTAAGACTGGTGCCATTTTATTTTAAGGTATTTAACTATAAGAAACCGTTGAAAGTTCAAAATCGATTTTTAGGGCATTAGTCACCTTTATTCAAACGCATTTACTTACGGGGTCTTAATCGAAACGGACTATAAAAATACAAAAATATTTGAATACCAACGCCATCAGAAGAGTAATTTATTTAGAATAAAATGTAGCCTATGTGCTGCCGATAAAATTTCTCTATCTAACTGGGGAGGCTTTTCTCAAACTCGGTTCAACAATTCAATATCCAATTCTAGACGCAGACAAATGGAAAAGGGAGCAAAAATATTAGCATGCAAAAAGTTATAATTAGTTTTTAATAAATCTTTTGCAAGAACAATTTACATAACTTTTTTTGATTTTTTTAGTTTCTGTTTTTTTATATATTGTATTTTTTTATTATTTGAAAAAGGCGAGCCAACGAGCATCGAGAGATTGAGAACTTCTAAAACACTCAGGATAAAATGCCCATTGTATTCACAGCTCTGGAAAGTAAAAGGGTAGATAGTCAAGTAAGAAAAGAGAGAAGCAACAAAGAAAGAGAAGGGATAGAATAGATACAGAGATAGAGATTGCTAGTCCCGTGAGAGTTTTCCAAATTCTTTGGGAAATCTGAAAATAACCTGCAGTTTGAGAGAACGAATATTACTCGTTCTCATGGCATCGGAACGCAAAATTCGTAGCCTTGCTTGCTCAGAGAAAATGCTCAGTACTACACGGCTCTTTTTAGCGAGACAGGCAAATCGGCTTCTCAATGATTTCAATGGTGGTCATATGCTGACCCCGTGTGTTATGTCCCGTAATAATATCGACGAGCAACCGAGCGTCGTTTCGTCCAAGTATCTTAGATATATTCTAAATATCTCAGGTCATAGAAATGAGTAAAAAAACTCGAAAATATGTTTTTTGTATATTACTTATAGTATATCGAAAATATAGATCTTGCTGTAAAAAATAATAATTTTTTTGAGTTTTCCAAAAATTTGTCGGAAAATGTTTCCTTATATTTTTTATACATAAATATATTTTGGCAAAAGAAAAAATTGAACTTACTTTCGAGATGTGAATTTTACGCTAGTTTTAGCTTAGTTTGCACGGAGTACATGACTCCGTACTTTAATTGGGAGAGAAGGTTTCGCACTACAATTGAAGAGGAGGGATGGCACACAGGCATGAAGCCTGGCCATAGAACTTTTCACATCTATACAGGCGGCTCTAAAACTTTAGACGGAGTGGGAGCGTCTACTACTCAAAACTATGGATAAGGAAGCCTATCAAGCCGCGGAGCTAGGCTACACTAGAACAAGAAAGAATTCAAGAATTAAAATATACGTGGATAGTCAAGCAGCAATAAAAGCAATAAGCTCATATTGTATTAAGTCCAAAAATGTTCGACGGAGCAGGGAGGCCATAGAAAGGCTAGTCGCAAATAGTATGCTGCAAATCTACAGGGTACCTGGTCACAAAGGCATTATGGGGAACGAAATAGTAGATGAGATAGCAAAACGGCATACGAAAACCGCTAAACACAATATACAATGAAATGGATGACCACATGAAAAGACGAGTGGAAGATAGGTAGACTAATCTAACCACATGCAAAACAGCAAAAGCGATGTGTAGAACTAACGACAAAAAACTGACTCAATTCGTACTTACGCTCTCGCGAAACGGACTGCAGAACTATCATAGGTATGCTAACAGGTCATAATCTATTGGCTGCGCATGCGTACAAGATAGGGATTGCTAACACAGACAAATGAAGAGAGGATGTTGAGGAAACTTTAGAACACCTTCTGTGCGTTTGTCCGGCATTATTAAAAACGGGACTAAGATGCCTGGGGGCCCCACTGTTTGAGGGTCGGGAGGACGTCTCAAAAGTGGAGCTCCCAGCTCTACTTAGATTCGCCAAAAGCGCTGACATCCTACATGCTGTCTAGTTTAGGTATTCATAGAGGTCGGTCTCCATCTGGTATCTCTAGAGACCAAAAGGTGTATGCATGGCTTATTGCCAACGAGGCTAACGTTACCTAACCTAACCTAAGCTTAATTTGCTAAGGTGCTAAAATTACATCGCTTTTATTTAGCCGCTAGAATATAACCAAATAAATCAAACATGGTTTTACTTTTATATTATATTTATTTCCCTTTCGTACAACTACTTGAATCGGTGTCTCACTTGAGTACCTGATTCCCTAACTGCCAACACTTTACGTGGACTGAAGTGTGACTCTTCTTAGCTGGAACCATAACCACGATTTTGGTCTGCTTGTGTATGGCTTTCCTCGCACGCGTTTCCGTTATTACCTCAGCACTACTTGAGCTGCGATTTTTATATTACTTGAACTGTGCTTTTTATTTTCAGCTTATGCTTAGGGTTGCATTTGAATGTATTCCAACAAAAAAAAAACACTTGCAGCTGTTTTTATTTACATACAAAATTTCATTAAAGACTTAACAAAAGGTTTATATTTATTTCAGTTTTGATACTGAAATTTTTTTTCTACCGAATATTTTTATCTTCTCCAAATAGGAGTACATCGCAACTTCTTTCCATAATTACCTATGTGACTGTATGGAATCTTCCCAGTTATGCCCCAAAAGGTAAGCCAACTTGTAGTACCGTGGATAAGAACGATATTCATGGGGTACTAGTGGGGGAGTTTCAGCTATGTTCCTGTATTGTGGAGAGAAACGAGAGTTTTGTTTATTCCAAAAGCAGGAAAAATCAACCCTCTTTACTCGAAGGAATGGAGGCCCATTAGTCTGACTTCATTTGTCCTGAAAGCGCTAGAGAAGATTCTATACGCATACATTGGAGTCACAATTGCGCCGGACGAATTATCCAAGGCTCAGCACACTTACACTAAAGGCAGATCTACTGAAACTGCACTTTACTCACTTGTGCTAATCATAGAAAGGGCATTAGAATATAAATAAATTTTTTTACAAAATATCGAAATCTTGACACTTTACGTTCACTTGGCTAGCAAATTTATATATCTCAGGTACGTATGGGCGCCTACATACACAATGAATAAATTTTATGAAGTCTAGGTGTAAAGCGCATAGCGCTGGAAACTCACGCGTTTCTATCGGTGAAATAATCACATACTATTACATATTGTGTAAATGCAGATACATTCACACGTACCTAGAATATTTGCAACTCATATCAATTAATATCCATTCTACGTAGATGTGTGCAATTATGGTTAGCTGAAAACATACAAACTACTCGCATGTATGTATACACACACACATATACAGTTGTGTGCATCAGATTTCCCACTAAATATACACAAATTGCTTCGTTAACAATTTAATACCCAAGGTATTTTAATGATATTTAATGCTTGTCTGATTTAATTTTTTGTTTTAATCAATAAGTAGGAAAAATATTTATTTGGGAAAAAGAATAAAGGCAACCCGATAACATTGATTATTCTACAATTACGATTTAATTAAACAGTTGGCTACATATTTGTTTACACATAGAGCTACTATAATTCCGTACACAAATTTAGAGAAAAATTGTGTAGAGATTTTGTGACTTTATTCAATATATTGGGAAGTAGCAAAAGGTGCGGAATAATTAAGCAGAGACGTTGAGAAAATAGATCCTACAAAAGTCACAAAAATAAGCCTTGACGAAGTGTTATTCAAAACTATCGGTTCCTACAAAATAATTTAATGTATGAGAAAAGTATAAGCGGTTTTTGTTAGAGAATGCAATAAACCATTTTCCAGTATTCATTTTAAATATATCTGCATTAATTATTCAACGTGCATTAAGATATGCTAGCTCAAATCACTTGTAGAGGGAGAAGTGAATGCTGTAGTTGCAGCAAAAGCCGACCATTAAAATTCAATATGGAAGACGGTAATGTCAATCCTGGGCAAACCATTCTTCGAGAGGCTGAAAAAACTTGCTGGCTTAGACGTAAACAATCTAATAAGGTTCTTAAACAGCACGAGCATGTGGCACCAATATGGTGCGGAAGCGCTGTTGGATTCTGGATGAATCACCATTTCAACCAACCAGAGCTGATATGCTCTTTGGTACGAGCTTGTTTTTTGAAATTTCGGATCAATAAGTGTCACCTCAATAAGTAGGCGCTTAAGGTAGTTGTAATGAAACTGTCTCGGTTTTTACCTTGCAACTTTAGTCCAGAAGACTTGTAAATTTCAATGTAAAATGTAGGCGATATTAATGTATAACACTAGAACAAGTACGGCTAGGTGAAGTAGCATTATTTTTTTGACCTCCTTGGCTGATTTAAAGGCATATTTAGACATTAATTTGTGTACGACAGTTTACTTCCTGCTAGAAACTAGAGTTTATTGGTCAATGGTACCCATTTTCTTGGTGTAGTCATATCGAATGCAAGAGAAAATATGAATTTCCGATATCTGCACTGAAATCCGCGCACAGAACTTAACTTATTGATCATTTTACTAAACACTATCAAGAGTATCATCACAAGCCGTTAGAGTGGAGCAAAAGCAATGCAGAGGCTGCTACACCACCCGGTCATCATCTTTGCAGAAGTGAAACGGGACGAAAGAGGTGATCACCTGCTGCCTTATACCTCTTGCAATACAATTATTTTTTTTATTTATTTTATTTTTCCTAGTAAGTCAACTGGCTTGTAAAATTTATATATCATTGATTAACCTATGGGGACCAATGGGACATGTATGTCCTGTCAGATTCTGAGATTCTCAGTGGTGTTCTAAGTGTGCTTACTTTTTCTGCGTTTTCCGTTTTTTTTTGTTTGTTTGTAACTTCTCCGAAAATTTTGGACATGAACGTAGCTCCAATCTCCAATTTTTCCAGAAATATTGCGACAAAAATATAAGAGAACAAAGTTATTTTGAGGTTGAGGCCACAAATGATTTACTGAACGCGACTTTTTCGAGAAAAATAAATTTCGCGATTTTCCCAGTATAACATATATAAAGAAAGGTTACCAATGTTCCTTTGGGCGTCAAAAGGTTAAGAAAAAGTTGCACCAAGTACTTTGCAAGGACACGGGGAACCAGAAAAAACGTAGCAGCAAATAATACTATCGTACAGTTAAAAAGAAGTCAATGCGACTCACCAAAAAGGAATGCTTCCGAAGTAAATTTTAAGATTTTTTTTCTGTTTTTTGTGGGTGAGGAGGATTAATATACCTAATGCATCATCAGAGCTGCCCTCGTAGTAAATGGTATGACCGAAGACTAACAAACTTCTCTCATTTGGAAACGTCAACCACTCTGGAATTTCAAGAGTATAGTAAAAAAGACAACCAAGTCATATGGAGGCTATATGAGAGAGTATCTCGAATCGAACCAAATTTAATAGGTCACTTTAAGAGTTCAAAATGCACTGCTTTCAATAAAAATTTATTTATTTCATATTTAATTTTAATAATTTTTTAAACAACCATATTTCTGCAAAGTTTCAAACCAATAGAAAAATTTACAAATTTTAAACCCAATTTAATACTTCTTGATCAATTGAAGCAAAAAAACAATCGGGTATGCATTTTTATAGTCCATTAGATTTGAGTCTGACAAAGTGCAAATTGCAAGGGGGTCAAAATTCTCGATTATTTTTTACAATTTTTTTTTGTTGGTGGTTTCCTGCATTTTTTCGACATGAATGCTCTAAATTTCTTTTGTATGGAAGAAAAAACGTAACGCTGTAAGCAGAAAAAAAAGATCGAAATCAATGTGATTTTCATGATACTTCAATGCTGCATCATTAGCTGATGGATTTTATCAAAATTCAAAGAGCTATAACTCGCAACACTCAAGATTTCTCTGAAGTCTCTGATAAAAATGTTTGAAACTTTTTTTTAATTTCTTTAATTTTGCACAATGTTTGAAACTTTAATTTCCATGATTTTTTTTTTGATTGTGAACTATAGTTTTATAAATAATAAAGCAGTTAGAACTAAAATGAGAATATTAGAAAATTTTCAAAATAGATAAACAGTCAAAACTTTTCAATTTCACGCTGCTACTATTTTCAGCACAGATGTGCTTCCCAGTCATTTTATGTTTACTTATTAATTTTGCCATTCAAAAGAAAAGGCATCGCTGCGTACAGTGGTACATAAAGTGTAAAGGTATCTTACGGAATGCCAAAGCAAAAAGGTACAGAATAAAAAAAAAATATTTCAGTTGTTTTTAATTTTTTCATTTTCAAAAGCATTTTAACAGACTTTTTGGTTGCCAGTATATATTTAAGATTGTTAAAGAACAATCTAACTTGACTTTTGTTTTAAATGTGCAATCAATTATATAAATTATATATATAAATTCAGTGAAACTCGACGTAGGTATATGATTCTTTAATATTATTATAACAAAATTCTCAATACATATTCAATACAATCCCCATGTCAAAAGGATTTTCCGATCAGCCGGATATCAAATAGTGAAGTATCTGAAGAAATACTTAGACTAAATAACTGCAAGGCTCCTGGATATGACTGCATTGATAGCAAAGTAGTTAAAGCTCCACCTGAGAAAACTATTGAATTCCTTACAATAATCTACAATGCCATTCTCAATGTAAATCACTACCCAACACAATGCAAATGTGCTATTGTTGTTATGGTGCCAAAACCAAATAAACCCGAAAACTTTCTTAAGTCTTACCGCCCCATTAGTTGGCTTGTAACGCTCTCGAAAATATTCGAACGAATATTTTTGAAGAGAAGGTTACCAGTAGTTGGGGACCACAACATCATTCCCGAACATCAGTTTGGGTTCAGGGCAAGACATGGCACACCAGAACAATGCCACAGGGTTGTAAATGTAATTTGGGATGCGCTAGAAAGGAAGCAATACTGTTCTGCAGCTTTTTTAGATGTTCAACAGGTATTCGACAGAGTATGGCATGTGGGACTTCTATACAAAATTAAAAAACTCCTGCCAGCACATTTCTATTTGATCCTTAAATCCTATCTGAGTGAAAGGCACTTTTATGTTAGACACCGAGATGCGTCTTCAGAAATATACAATATTAGCGCTGGTGTGCCCCAGGTTAGTGTGTTGGGCCCTGTCCTATACACAATATTTACTTCCGATATGCCAATAACAGAAAAAGTGGAAGTGGCTACATACGCTGACGATACAGCCTTCATAGCTTCTAGCGATTCACCTGCAAGAGCATCCACTTTGCTGCAAAACCAACTAAATATTTTAGAAGTTTGCTTGATGAATGGAGGATCAAAGTTAACTCCGACAAGTCTACCCATGTCACCTTTACGTTAAGAAAAGATAACTGCTCTAGAATATTTTTAAAAAATGCTGTAATACCAACGAATACCAAGGTGACATATTTAGGAATGCATTTAGATCGACGCCTTACTTTGAAATTCCATACTAAGGCCAAACAAGAGCAGCTTAAAAATAAAACCAAGCCAATGCACTGACTGTTTGGTCGCAAATCTCAGCTTAGTTTAGAAAACAAAATAAGACTATATAAAGCTATTTTAAAGCCTATATGGACCTACGGTATACAGCTTTGGGGAACTGCTAGCAAATCGAATTAGAAATCCTGCAACGCTACCAATCAAAAACTTTGCGTGCTCTTGTTAACGCCCCTTGGTTTGTCACAAATGAAGCAATACACAAGGACTTAGATATCCCATTTGTAAAGAGTGAAATTCCAAACTTTTCTAACAGATATCTTGCACGGCTGTCAAACAATGTAAATACGAATGCTATATGCTTATTAGACTCAAGTAATGAAACAATACGACTGAAGCGTAATCATATCTTAGACTTGCCATTTCTCTAATTTTGCTGAATTAAATTATTTATTCAACACTAAATAAAAAACAAAATACATACGTTCCTATATGAAGATAAACAACTCATTAGTACAAATGAAATGTAATACATTTAAGATATAAGATTTGAACAAATATCGTAATTTTATATGTAGTTTTGCATTTGTGCAAATACTACCGCTGCTATTAGATTATAAGACCTAATTTGCTGAATATCATTGTATTAAGATAGATTACAAATAAAATATTTACACAAAAAAACTGAAAACAATGTACAATGGAAGAAAGCATTCGGAAGAAATTGTAATTTCAAAAAGATTTTTGTTTCTCACTGCGTATTTTTGACATCCATAGTGTATATACCTATAGTATAAAATAAAATATTGTATAAAAAGTTCCTAGACACACGTGAACTATACCACAAAAAAGTTTCAAGTACAGCCCGCAAGAAAAAATAACACAAAAACATGTTTACAAGTTTTGAAAATTTTTTGGTTTTTATGTTCATAATTTCTTAAATAAATATAATTATCCAACAAAAACTACATTAATTCAAGTTTCAGAGTTTATAAAGAAAATTAGGACAAATCCATTAAACCCTTTTCACAAACCCATTCTAATTCCATCGTTCTTAACTAGAGCCTCTAAAATATGTGGTATGCCGTTTCAAAGCTTATTAAATTTTAGTATAATAAAGTGGAGGTTTGAAGTCGCTAAAAAATTCTGTTGATTTTTTAGCATTTCTTTCATAAACTGTGTTGCGCATATTCTTCATATGCCAAATGCATGGCATTTTGTTTACAAGGGAAAGGATCACAACACCGGCAGGCAAAAAATATTTAAAAAAATAACGCGATTTTTTAGCAACTTTGAATTTGTATTTTTTAAGCTATAAATTTAATAAGCTATAAAATGGCAAATAAGCCAGAAATTCTAAACAAAAGCGTATAATAGGGATTTAAACTTTGTAGAATTTTCGTATAAAATTTAATATTTGAATTAATATAGATTTTTTTAGATAATAGTTCTCGAGTATTATAAGTCGTATAAAAAGCAGTAAATATTCAAAAAACCATAGAAAAGACAAGAAAAATTGATAAAAATATTGATGTGCTACCATTTTGTAGAGAACATGGACGTGCCAGCTCTTTCTCACTCGCAACCTCCTGTGATAGACTTTGAAACTCAAAACTTTTTTGGTGTAATTTTTCTCTGCGAAAAATGTTCACGTCAAGTGTATTTTTAATACTCGCACACGAGCTATATATTCTATATATAAGTATATATTTCTAAATCCTTTTGATGCATTTTTTTAATTTTTCCAAACTTTGTGTTGCTGATTATTTCCATTAAACCCCATTAAAAGTTTTTAAGCGAGAACAATTTGCCAAAAGTAAAAATATGCAAAACAAGAAAATAAAAGTAGAAAACTCAACCAAAAGCTATGTGCTAACAACAACAGTAACAACAAAGTGATAGTGCTACAATGACATCAGCAACAATTGCAACAAATATAATAGCAGCAGTTAAGAATTTGCCACAACTTTTATACATTCATAGCAA